>VRVR01000004.1:0-108406 GCA_009859145.1 Andalucia godoyi
TGGGTGCTACCGCGACCAGCGAGTTCGTCGCATTCGTCTCTGCAGTCCGCCGAACGGGGGAGGTGCCCAACGCAAAGACGCGCAAGAAAGTGTCGAACGCCGCTCTGCGTGCAAGCCAGCTGTTTCGTGGCAGTTGCTTCACCGATGGGCACAGGCCGAACATCACTGCGCCTCTCCAGCTCAAGACGGAGCGGGAGCTGTGTGCGCTGTACCTCGCCATGCGCGCCCCCCGATGAGCACGCATGGTACAATAAAGAGCCCAATCTGGATGCAGTGCTCTGCTTACTCTGCATAACTCAACGGAATGCAACAGGTGACACCCTTCCTGTCCCTTCTCTGCGAGCGTGGTTAGTGTCGCGCCGGGCAAGAAGAAGGCTCGGAACACACGCATGGGAGGGCCCCCGTGCCACATTCCATCACTAGATGCAGCGGCGAGGACAGATTCGTTGTTGAAAAGTATACTGATAAAAAGCGACTGTAGTCGGGAATTAGGTAATTAATATTTTACGTATAACTCCTAAACGGCGTCGTCCCCAGGCGATATTCGTGTGCCACATTGCTCGCCGTCCGCGACTCTACCAGTCCCCAGCATTACCTCAGAAAAGGTGCTGTGGACAATTTTCCGTATTTGTCTCCTTGCACAATATAGTTCTTCTTTCAAAGTGATAGTTCTGCTGAAAATGTCTCACCAAATAGACATGTTACGCACCTGTTCAAAATGTCATCTATTTAGGACTGATCGCAAATATCGAAGTGCACAACAATTCTTGCAGTTCTTTCAGTGTACAAATCTCTAAAGAGGGCTTTTGTTTACTTCCGTGGAATTTTGATGTTGTCGAGTAAAATTGATCCTCGCCCACAACCGGACATGTGATGACGCAGTAACCGACTCACTAGCGCGATACCGAGACATGTAGACGAGAATATACACGGGTGTTCGTAAGATGGGAATGATCGAATTTATTCAACCAGGCGAGCGAGGAGGATGCACAGAATTCCTTCACGATAGTTTACTCTACACACTTCAATTCCCGCATCGTTTTGTCAATGATATTATCGCAAAAAAGGGACCAAGCTTCGTCGTTTCGAAAAATAGTCCAAACCAAAGAACCATCTTCCTCCTTCAGAATTGGAACTGGGCGTCGATCACGATTCTTCGGTTCACAAAACATGATAATCACGCGCAAACAATAAAAGTCACGACCGACAAATGGACGCACCCTCGCCGGAGAAGTGGAGGAGATGGCAGAAGCATGAACATCGCTCTTCCACTCTTTGTTCGTCTTGCATTGAATGAATATAAAAGCAGGTGGCTGTGTGTCCATGCTATCTAGGGGAATTACGATATCTGGACCACAGAACGTGGAAGGAAATAGGATTTTCCCAGCGGGATCGTTAAAATACCCTTTGTCCTCGGCTTCTGTCTGAGATGACACCACCCACGGAAAAAGAGGTTTTCGGAAAAAAAGAAGATTTTCGAATGTCCGCTCGCATACGGGAGAAGTGGAAAAAGACGACAAAGCTTCCAAAACAGAACTAAGAATGTTGTTGCGACACTCTAAGTGAAAGGAAGGCTTAAACAATGTTCGCAAAAAACAATCCACAATTCCAAGTTCGAATAAATGGCCTGCGCCGGAAGCACTTCCGCAAGTGCGAATTAAAGTATCCACGTATGTCGTGATCTTGTTTTGCGCTACAAAATGCCGCGCACATGCAAATAAAGACATAGGTTCCGAAAACCCAATGATCACAGACTCCCTTTGCGAAAATGCCGAATTGGCTAGAGGAAAGACAGCTACTTCAAAAAGCTGCTGATTCAAAGCCAAAACATCAGATTGCGATTCCAGAGAGGCATCAAACTCATCAAGAAGTATAGAAAATGGTGGCCTCGTATGTCGACGACTAAACAAATAGTCGAAGACACAGGATGTCAAAAACTGAAATGAATGGACGTGTTCACGCTTGAGACGACCGAGAACTTTTTGAACTACACCTAAGAAACCGTTAGAAGGGTCGTCCATTTGCAATGAAATATAATGGTCCATGATGGAGGCTAAATTCGCACCAGATTGTGAGAATCTCTCGGAATATTTGAAGATATGCTGGACGAATGAAACGACCAGACGGGGTCGACCCGACAGGATATCTCCGATTCTGGGAAAGCCTTTCAACGCATCTTCCGGCACAAATCGCTTTAGGTACTCCAATACCGAAGTCGAATTCAACAAGTCAAAGTTCTTAAACAGCTTCACAGGACGATTAGCATTTTCTGCCTTGAATGCTTGTGAAACCAGGGTTTCCTCAACCGAAGAGAGGCTTAAACCGGTACCACTGTATAAAGCACAGCACAATGGTCGCAGTAGACTTAGAGCGTCAGCAAATGGGGCAAGCAAAGATCGATTGTGTTTTGGCTCACCCCTGCTGATAAATTTTTCCGGCCAGTCCATGAGCAATCGCTGCGCTTCATCTACAAAAATAGGAAAACATGTGGGCAAATCCGGAATTTTTTCTTGAAGTGTCCTACGGATCTCGTCAATGAGATCCTGACAAGAAAATATCAACGTCTCACTGTTCCTCCACATTTTCTCCCTCAGCAACTGGAGAGCTACACGATATGACAAGGTTGACAAATCAATAGTACCCCAATCAGCAGTAATGAATGAGATGGCAGATGAATAGCACTGCCACAATGCCAAGCGATGACAAATGTCATTCTTGTTTCTGTCGATGCCCTTGATAGCCAAATTGACCATATGTGAATAGACAAGGAAACGTGCCCAGAAGAAACAATGAAACATGGCTGCTACAGCTCGTCTGCGATCGTCGTTCTCCATCGTGTTCACATCAGAACTGTACATCTGCATGATTTGATCGACAAACAGTCGAAAGTCCATCCATCCTCCGTTCTTGCCAACATCCCGCGTGATATACATACCAGGGAATCTCGACAAAACCTCCATAATTGTCCTTGTTTTCCCACATCCCGATACGCCAAGCAACACGACTTGTTCAGTGGCTGATGTGCGAAGCAGGTCAACGAGTTCTTCCGCAGGGGTATGCATGATTTCTTGAAATTGGTCATAAAGCAAATTCGGAATTTCTGTAACAGTACTAAATGCCGGAAGCGAAAAGACTCCTTCTTTCATGAGTTTTTCGTGAAACAAATACGGTTGGACATCAAAAACAGGAAATTGTTTTTCAATAGCGTTTTCAAAAGCTTGAGATACGACCTTACTCATTGACTTCAGAACATCCTCACTGTCTCGTTCCGGATCAAGACGAGGAAGTTTTGCCGGAGGAGCGAGCTCATCATCACCTGTATTCATTTTGCTTTTGCTTCAGCAAGAAGAAAAATCCAAAGCGAACTGAAGAAACCCGTTCTTAAAAATTAGCGGCTACTCGATTGTGTTCTAGGGTTGTTAACTGCAATATTGCAATGCAAGATAATGCATGCAAGATAATGCAATTTCATTCGATTTTCATCAGCTGGATTTACCAAACACAAAGCAAGATTATTGCAAAATTATTGCAAGATAATAACGGATAGAGGCGAACATTAATGAGAAGTGGTCCGGATGATGGAGATCAGGAATCGTGCGGCGATGTACACCTGGCCATTGTTTGGCTCACACATCGTCGTCATCTCCGGGCTGGAGAGTGACTCGCATTTCTTTCTCAGGCTCGTCCGTGCAAGCGCCATCGTCATGTTCGTTACCGTCATCTGAGCATTCAACATCAAGAGCGGGAACGAATGGAACGTCGTCTAGGGAATCACCATTCTCGAAGAGAGAGGGGACGTTTTGTATCTGCTGAAGTAGATGCGTCCCTTCTTGAGACACTGACATCGCTCCTTGCTTTCCTCTTCTCATTCCTTCTGCGGAAAATTGATCAATGATATTTTGTCCAAGCAATTCGAACTTATCGTCGCCTCTCTTCTGCACCATTGCTGCACGACGTGCTTCTTGCACTGCAACTAGTTTCTTTTGTGTTACATTCGCCATGCGATTTCGGAGTTTTGTCAGTGTCCGACCATGAGTGCTGAAGTTTCGTTCTGCTGCTGCGGAAGTGACGGGGATTTGAAACAGACGATCGCCAATTTCTGACAACTTTGGAAACAATAATCGTGCATACGTTTTCCAAAACTTGCGAGGACACACGCGACCGTTCACGGTGCACATCGCGTAGTTGAATGTTGGAAAATCAGTCATCCAATCCCCTAATTCGCTCATGAGTTGCTCTTCTTCATTGTCAGCTACCTGAGAAACACAATAAGCAATTGCACTGTCAACTACTTCTTTTGTGAAGTACAGAGGACTGTACCGGGGGTCGAGAAACACCGCTGTCACAATTTCGGGTCGATACAAAAATGCCTTCCATCTTTGCAGCAGCTTTCCTTGAGCAATGGCAGCATCATCCGGAGAAAGCACCGTGTCAACATGCCGTTTCAGATGATCCCACGTTACGAAAACATCGGACAATGTTGATCGATTGCTCTCCAAGAACTTGATGACAACCGCAAATTCACGTAGGACTGTTTCTGCTTTTCGAAGACCTTGCCAAAAACTATTTAGCATCAGTGATGATGTGCGATCGCCGAATTCATCTTGCATGTCTGCTCTGGAAGCGGCTTGACGGAGTGCATCTTCATTAGCAAGAACGCTCCAAACGCAGTTGTGCTGCGTTGCCCATCAAGTGACAACGTATGCTTCAAGTCGTTGTTTTGCTCCACACTGCTTCTCAAGACGTTTCCAAAACAGCTTCTTCCTGCTAAAAAACGTCGTAAGATCGTTGCAAAACTTCACCGCGTCAGCCAGCCACTCCAAAGATTGACAAATGTCTTTCAGAAGAAGATGTGTGATGTGCGCTGCGCAGCCTATGGTGGCCAACTGGGGCATTTTGCGCTTCAGCAAACTCCAAACCTTTTTCATTGTGTTGCAGTTGTCTGTCACTGTCGCCACCCATTTGTTCACACCTCCACAGGAATTCTGTGTGATTTCAGTCATTTTCCCGTATATCAGCTCTGCTAGGTACTCTGCATCTTGGTTCTTCTCTCCGGTAAAGACGGAATCAAAATAAATAGATTGTGGGGTGTGGACAATGAAGTTCACCACAGCGGCGTCCGAGGCATTTGTCCAACTATCTGTAGAGAGGCTGAGGTGACGAGCTCCAAGGCAAGCATCGACAAAGGACGTCCTGCATTCATCGTATGCTTCGTTCAGAAGTCGACCGGCAACGCACTGCCTGGACTGCAAAGAAGGGAACGTGTCGTTGCGGGATATAATTCCTAAATCTTCGAATGCACCTCTCAGGTCAGGATCTTCGATAAAACTAAATGGAATGTTGCATCCATACATTGCTTTGGAGAATCGTCTGATAAAATTGCCCCAAACTTCACGACTCACGCGAAACCCAGCCGACACGATGGACAACTGCTGCCGCGGAACCTTCTTCAGAGGCTCAGTAGACGTACTACTGTCTGCCGTCGGTCCTTCACGTTTGTAGGATGGATCAGTCGAAAGAGGACGGTCATCTTGGACAGCAGTCGAAACAGATAGTGAATGTGCGGCAGATGTTCGTGCAAAAACTGCGCCATGCTGAGTCTTCAACACAGATAAATCAGAAACTGGAATGTTCTTGCAGGATACGAAATGTGTGCAAACTCGCGTCGCATTATCTGCACCGGGAACTGGCTGCCCGCAGTGCTTGCATTTCCAAGGACCTTTTTCCGAGAGTTACAGCCGGATCATTCTCCGCACCTGCGAACAGCACGTGCTTGAATACAGATGACTTTGGTTTGTGACCACCAGGACCACGGCGGATGTGCGCAGCTTGCCCAAGTTCGCTAGTAGAGGACGAAGAAGTTGGCATTTTGGATGTGAATGGAAATATTCTTTACAAAGAATGAAAAGAAATGAAAAGAAACATCAGAATGGATGAAAAGGGATCGGCCGAATGGCGGGAAATTGGTCCTGAATGGCGGGACGCCGGGACGCGTGCTACGTTGAAGGTTCTCCCAAAAAGCCACGAATGCAGAATTGCAAATGCACTGCAAAATTGCTGCAATTTTATTGCAATTTCATGCAATGTTGCATGCCAGATGCGGTTGCACTGCAAGATTAACAACCCTATTGTGTTCCCAACTTCACTGACATGTTGCCAGTGTAAGATTCATCTCAAAAAGGGGTTCTGGCTGGCTTCACCAACCCTTCCAGCGCGGGTATTTCAATGTAAGCAATGACTCATCCGTCTTAGCGCAGGCAGGTGACGTTGTTGGCGAACTGACAGCAGGTAGGCTCACCGAATTTTTTGAGCTCACCGACTGGCATTCCATGGTCGAAGCAACCCATCAAACATGTCACTTTTTGACCACACATCTGCGATTGATGGGGGCTGATTGGCGAACTTACGGGATTCGGTCAACATGTAACTTTGGGCGTGATCGTGGATGGGAAAAAGAGACGCTCTGGTCCGGCAAGAGTTGATGTGACGTGACAGTTCGCCAAAGCAAACATTTACTCGAACCATTTTCTTCTCGTCCGTCGCTTCTCGCAAAGTCGCAATGAATCGTCGGTCAACTCACACATGAGGCACATCAGACGGCATCACAGACTTTCCAGCGCATTCGCACCTTGGCGTTGGTGGAAGCAGAAAGGCAGAATTTGCTCCGACGCTCTTTCTCCCTCTTTAGTTCAAGCACTTGTCAAGAACGGGTGCTTTTTGCTTATTCTTGCGTTTGCAGATTTCAAGAATTGAATTGTCGCTTGTTATTGTTTTTATGTCTCTAGTCATGCACACATATTATTCGAGGGTCCAAGGCCTGTCAGCGAATGGATTGCTGAACTCTAAAGAAATTCGGTCAACAAATGTTCATGAGTCCACTTTTCATGCAATGAGACCACCATTGATCAACCTTGTTCGTGCGATGCACGAGGCATGGCGCAGCCCGGACATGATGGATTCGAGTTTTAATGAAGTTTGCTGGAAAATCGTCGGTGACCTCACTCAAGAACCTTTGCGTTCGAGGAATTGAAAGATGTGGCAAAGCTTGATACGATGGTGACCGTTGTGGATGCTTCCAATTTTCTGGAAGACTACACCTCGGGGGAAAGTCTGAAAGACCGAGAAATGCAGGCAGAAACGTCGGATGCAAGGTCGATTGTCGAACTCCTTGTGGAACAAGTGGAGTTTGCAAACGTTATCGTTTTGAATAAGATCGACAAAGTGAATGAGTCGGAGCGACAAGTCCTTCGTGAATTGCTTTCCAAGCTCAGCCCAGGTGCCAAAATAGTCGAAACGATGCATGGAAAGCTCGATGTGTCGAAAATCCTGAACACTGGATTGTTTTCGGTGCAGGAAGCAAGCGAGTTCGACGGATGGATGGAATCCGTGAATTCCGCTCCTCATGTTCCGGAGACATTAGAGTACGGCATTGGATCATTTGTGTATCGTTCTCGTGTCCCTTTCCATCCGAAGCGACTGGAAAAGCTGCTGAAAGCTCGGCCTGCATGCTTTCAAACAGTTCTTCGTTCCAAAGGCGTATTTTGGTTGGCTTCGACTGATGAACTGTACGGGGAATGGGCTTCTTGTGCGTCTTCGCTCAAACTGCAGCCTGCTGGACTCTGGCTTGCAGCTATGGAAAAGGCCGAGCGCGACGCACTCGTTGACGAAGATGATTCCACAAAGAGAGAATTTGCACGTATTTGGCAGGACAACGACATCGGGGACCGCAGAAACGAAATCGTATTCATCGGAATCAGCATGGATCGCTCTGCCATTGAATCGTCCCTTAACAAATGTACTGTGACGTCCGCTGCGGCCCTCTGTGCCAAAAAGAAGAAAGTGTGTGAGGATCCTATTTTCGGGGATATTGAAGAGCTTGTGAGTATGTACAAGCTCACACAACCGGAGGAAGAACAAGTGCATCAAGTCCAGGAGAAACGGCGACCTGCAGAATTTGAGACTCGGCGAAAGCGGAAGAATGCGCAGTCTGGAAGGAAGCGCTCCGGGGGCTTTGAGTCTCGCCATCCGGTTTTGAAGCGTCGCCGTGTGTAATTGCCTGGCCCATGCTGTCGATGTCTTGATAAGCTTGTCGCTCCAATAAATGTGTCTGCAGATGGAAAACGGAAAGAACCTCCATTTCTGCAGTGATACTGCAGAAATGTCTTGCAGCTGATCCTCATCTCATTTTCCGGGATGTTCTGCACACGAATGCAATCCGACGAAGCCAAACACGGACTCGCGGATGCCACTGGAACAGGCACCGAGGGTCGCGTTTTTGTACGGCATTTGCGGAAATGTTTAATGCTACTATAACCGCTTCCTCGGTGATACAAGAATGATGATTTGGCTTCTTGATCTTTGACGATCAGGAAGCAGCAAGAAAAAAAGAAAAAAATTCTCGCGCAACGGTCACGGACCTTTGACGAACATTGTATATCCTGGAACAATTTGCACATGCACTGCGTGTCTTCGCTTGAGCTGCGAGAAGATTCTTCTCAGGAGAATCGTGCATAACATGGCCGTGAACACCAAATTGATGCAAAATATGACAATTCCCATGGAATTGGTATCGACCACTCCAATTGCGTCGGACTGAAGTTTCAGCATCATGTTCCACGACAATAAAGCAACGCTGCAAACATCCAATACATTGTCCCAGCGGTTCTTATATGGCAAAAATGCAGACTGAAGAACAACGCAAGCGGTGAAAATGAAACCAAGCAGGAAAATTCGAAATGCAGACAGCGGAGAAACAGCAGCAAATGCCGAAACCACAATAACACGTTTCATATAAACGAGAACTTCCCAGAATCTGCAATCGTTCCGATAAGGTGCAAAGAAAAAAGAGCAAATAAATCGCTGTCTGGCCACTGCGGCCGTCGCAACATTCGGGTTTCCAGACAGTACACCGGATTTCCAAACGTGGATGCAGAAAACGAACGGGATGCAAACAACATACACTGCAAACCCAATGCCAGCGCTCGTCTGCACCCAGTCTTCGCAGAGGGCATGTGGGACAGATATGATGTATCTATTCCCATCACCACTGTCATTCGCGCATGCTAGTGGCGGAAGAACGTTGTTGACGGTGTTGACAAAGAAAAAGGCGTACAAGAACAACAAAGAACGCGTGCACGTATCTTTCCACTTGGTCATCCCCCCTGTAGACGACGCACAAACAATTTTCAAGCAGCCTATGCAATATATAAGAGCTGTTGCTAGACAAAGAAACGGAGGAATGAGCAGAGCCGTAATGAACGATCGTTCGAAGTCCCAGCCATCGATAAAACACTCTGGTCCGGGAATGGAACCCATCATCGAGGAGGAGCTGTTCTGAGTAAGCAAGTACAATCCCTCGGGCATCGGAACCTTGCAAAAGGACAGCGTTTGCAGGAAAAATATCAAGATTTTGACAATTCCAGAAGATGAACTTCCCACAAAATACGACCAAACAAAAATAACAGATATGACGCAAACAATGGCGATTCCAAAAAAGATTAGCCCTACACCTTCGGGACATCTCACACACCGATCTCCGGATTTGAAATACAGTCTAGAACAACGAGAACACAATCGTGATTCATATCCGGGAACACACGATGCACTATGGCTTGCCTTGCAAGGAGTTAAACTCGATCCAGCGTTCGCACAAATTTCCACGGTCTGCGGGTAGGCGGTATCCGTTTTCATAAGATGGACTGCTGTCTCCGGAGATGCAAAATATCCATCATTCGCCAATACATTCCCACTCTCGCTCCAGGTCTCCAAAGGAGGGAGAAGCGAAGCGTCGGAATCCGACGCAAACGAGCAAGAGGCATGGCTTGACAAACAAGGTCGGCAGTGCGGTGGCTTGCCAAAGTACCCGGGTCTGCAATAACAATTCTTGTAAAAGAAAAACGAAGGATCCGTAAGAAGTTGCAATCGTCCGGACGCTGTGACAGGCATAAAGCAAGTCATTTCCTTGCTGTAAGGATACGCAGAAGATGAAGAAAATGTAAACAACGTGGTGATCCGGTCTTTTGCAAGGGCGGAAAGGTTTGCGGACGGATTATTCCGTATGTCCACCCCATTGAGGAGTGGGACATTGTCAAACAAGAGCTGCAAATCGCCACCAAGCGAGTTGTTTGAGAGATCCAGCAGTTTCAGCCCTCTGAAAAAGGGAAGAAAATACGAAAGCGGAGCGGACGCTACTAGGCAAGACCTGTTGCCAAAGGTGACATATTTCGATGGGAACTGCAGTGGTATGGCGGACGATGACATTCGAAGAATCGATAAACTTGCATATGGGATCTGGCAGCGAGCACATGCATTGAAATCAAAATACCCCGGTATGCCAGTCACGATGTTTCCGGAAACATCCACGTCCATCAAGCCGTTCGCCAGGTTGATGGGCAGTACCGTGCCAGAAGCAACATCTGGATATCCACAGGGATAGATCGGCAAGTCCCCTTGAAATCGATTATATGCAAGACTCAAAGAACGCAATCGCGCATCGGCAGTGAATAGAGGCAACGGAAAGTCCCCGGAAAGCAGATTAAAGGAAACGTCAAGCACTGCCAGTGAGGGAAAATACAATGCTGCTCTGAACGGAAACGACTGCAGTCTGTTAACCGAGACATCCAGGATCAGCAACGCATGAAAAACACAAACCGGGAATTCGGAAAAGTGATTGTTCGACAGGTACAAAAACGACAAGCGCCCCGCAAGCCCACATATGGAGTGCGGTATGCTACCAGTGAAATTGTTCAGCGCAAGGTTCAACGAAGCAATCGGTGCAGTGAAAACGTAATCCGACAAAGATCCCGACAAGTAGTTGGCTTGGAGCTGAAGATCCTTGAGCATCGGCAATAATCCAATGGACGCTGGAATCGTCCCCGTTAGCATGTTCGAAAACAGGTACAAGTTTTCAACAACAGACAGATTTCCTAGGCTTTCGGGAATGGGACCGCTGAGCTGATTCGAAAAAAGTAGCATCTCCTTTAATGCCGAGAGCGCACCAAATGTCGACGGGATAGGCCCGGAAAACCCGTTTCCAAAGGCGTACAGCACAGTTAATCTTGATAAGTTCCCCAGAGATTCCGGAAGCGAGCACTGCAGACCACAAGAGTGGATCAGCAATCTTTCCAAGAGCCTCAGTTTACCAAGACTAGCGGGGAGACAGCCGTCAAAACGATTTGCAAACAACAACAATGACTTCAAAGCTTGCAAATTTCCAAGAGTCTCTGGAAGTTGTCCAAAGAACAGGTTCGAGGAAACGTCCATACTTTCAAGCATGGTCAGGTTTCCTATACATTGGGGCAGGGCGTCGGACAGTTTGTTTTCCTTCACGTCAAGAACACGCAAGCGTCGCATCTCACACACCCAGTTGGAGAGCCCTCCAAAGAAGCCGTTTTGAGCGACGTTCAAATATTCCAGCGAAGTCAAGTTCGTTAGAAAGCTACTGTTGCATGAAAAGTTGTTCGACGCCAAATTGAGATACGAAAGAGAATTATTCACAGTGGCCTGCACTGTCGGGCAGCCAGTAAAGAAGTTCGAGGACAACGACAAGCGTTCCAAAGGATGTCCGTCACGTATGTCCCACGCAAACTCCCCCGAGAAGGTGTTCCTGTCGAGATAGACCGCCTTTGCGCTTTTGAGAGAATGAATCCAATGGCTCACCTGGCCTCCAAAATTGTTCCGAACAAGGTTGAGAAGCGTTAAATTTGACAAGGCATCAAAATGGGAACTTGAAAGAGTTCCGTTGAGGAGATTAAAAGACACATCGATGTACGTCAAATTACGCTGCGAGGAAAATGTGAACAGCTCTCCTTCCAAGAGATTCTTCGAGAGGTCCAGCCTTCTGAGAAAGGAGAGACCGAACAGACACACAGGCAGTCGTTTCGCCGATATTGCATTTCCGCTAAGATCGAGATTCTGCAGAACGGAAAACGTGCAAACGGAACCGGGAAACTGTCCCGCCAAGTTGTTTGACGGCAAAGACAGCTCGACGACTCGATCCGTCAATGGGTCGCAAACTACTCCATGCAGCCCCAGCGCACAGCAATTTGAAGCGGAAGCAATTGCGGATGCGTTCCAGGGCACGATCCACGTACTGCCGTTCAAGGATCCATAGATGTCCGAAAGAGCAGCACACTCATCATGCGCACTCGAGGCACTGACGATGGAAGCAAAAGGCGGCAACAACAAGGTGCAAACCAAAAAGAAATTTAGCACTATTGTGATGCCTGCCATGAGACTTTCGCCACCAGGGCAGCTAGTTCTTTCCAGTCCCTGCTTACGCAACAACAGCGTCGTGTTGGAGAAGAAAGGATTGGGGAGAGCTGGGAAACAGGAACAAACCGGGAGAGAGTGCCCTGGAGACTGCTTTCTCGTTGCGTTTTTGGCAAACTGCTTGCATGGTCTGACATTTGCTGGTCATGCTTCCCCGCATGCATCCACGATGTTCTCTTCCCCATGGTACGCATGCGGAGCAGCCTATGGGGGAGCACAATTTCCCACGGCGATGTTTTTTTTGTTTTTTTTTCATTTATTCATTTTTTTTTTTTAAATTTTTTTTTTTCTTGTTTTGTTTACGAGGCACTTCTAATTGAATTTCGCCATGTCATGTACAGAACTGACTGAGGACAAGGGATGCAATGATTACGGATGTTGAAGCCCCAAAAGACCGGGCCCCTGCAGTGATTGTTGAAGAACCTGGTGCTGCTGGGGACCAGTGCCTTGTTGCGGCTTTGCAAACTTCAACTCTTCAAGCTGATCATACATCAGTAAAAAGTTCTCTTTTCGGGACTTCTCCCAGCGGTGAGGATCAAAGACAATATATGATCCGCGCTCAAATGTCGAACTCTTGACTGTAGGATCGGTGCGAGGGGCTCTTGAAATCCACTGCTTGAGCTGCTTGTGGTACCTCCATTTCCTATTGTACAATTCCTGAGCAGCTGCCGCCTGCAGCAAATCCCTTGGCATGGCGTAGAATATGAAAAACAACGTCTCCAATGCAAACTTTTGGAAATTCTGCGGTCGAAGGGCAGGCGGGCTCATTCGATAGCACGCTGGCACCTTGAAGTTCTTCTGACTCGGTGAGGTCTCGATCCAGGGAGACAGAAATGATTTGAAGAGCGGTTCTTGTGAGCCCAGATTGAGACCAAGCTGAGTCAGATCCAACCCGAGTGAAATCATCGACAAGTCCGGCTTGGACATTGAAAGAATCTCCAACAATCCCAGAAGTCCATACGTTTCTAATTCTGATTTCGGTTGCGTCGTGAGATTCGAAGACGTAGCAGAATTGCCTCCTCCCGAAGAAATCGAGCCTGAAGATGCGTTTCCGAGGACGCTTCCAGCAGGGCTGACTCCTACTCCTACTCCAGCTCCAGCCCCAACGCCCATGGCCATGCCCATGGCCAAACCAACCCCGAGACCAGAACCGACCGCAGCACCAAGTCCTGTAGTAGGAGGGGCACCGACGCCCACCGCCAACGACGGACCAGGTGGAGGAGACATCGGGGAGATGATTTGTGGAGACGGTGAAGACGGCACCGAAGAAGGTCCGGATGACAGACCCGAGGCACCCCGCGAAGGTACAGATGCAGAAACGGTTTGCATCGGCTGTCCAAGTGAGCTACCATGATGGGTATGGAACGGACCAAGTGCAGGAAATTCTGCTTCATCTGCAATCGAAAAGGAAGGACCCGGTGGCAAACCCATGTTCATGATACCAGAGGCGACTTGGCCTCGAAAATCAGGGAAATCCGAGCCATCGAACGAGCTTTGTTGCACAGGAACCGCAGACATGGGATGGGCAAACATGGGCGGGCCCGCATAGCCATATGGCGGCTGTTGATACGTCGGCCTATTTGGTTGAGAATCTGTATATTTCAAAGTAGAAAAGAAGAAAAATTAAATAATGAAGAAAAATATTAAAACACAAAAACACAAATAAACATCAGCACGCGTGTAAGCTGAAACCCGTAGGGCATGCAACAGAAAAAGGAGATCAAGGATCGAATCGAATGAAGAGGACGATAAGGAGGCATACAAGAGCCCATAGGGAATGGGCCGGATTGTGGATTCTGAGAAACCCCCGGGAAAGGGGCCCCCGACATCCGGAAATCCATGTGATTCAGTCAACAGTGATATTCTAGGCAGCGCTTGAATGGAAGCTTTTTTCGGAAAGAGTGCAGAAAGATGTGCAGTCGCAAGCCAGAGAGAGAGAGAGAGAGAGAAAGAAAGAGAGAGTGTGTGTGCAGAAAGAAAGGGAGGGAGAGAGAGAGAGAGAGAGAGAGAGAGAGAGAGAGAGAGAGAGAGAGAGAGAGGGAGAGAGAGAGAGAGAGAGAGAGAGAGAGAGAGAGAGAGAGAGAGAGAGAGAGAGAAAGAAAGAAAAGAAGAAGGAATTAAAGAAGAATACAGAGACTGTGTGAGAGAGAAACCTGAGCAGAAGAGAAGACAAGGAGACCAAAACAAAGGACACAGAAACATGTCCGGAAAAAACCTGACCGAGAATCACTTGATCCTACAGGAAAAGAAAAAAAGAATGAAATAGATGAGGCAAGAAAACACTGCAGTGCAGCCGCTCTCGAATGACCGCTTTTTACACCATCTGCACCAGCAGGGTCACGGAAAGTAAGAAAAGAGGAAGCAAGCACCAAACCAGAAAAGAAAAAGGAGAGGAGGGAAACAATTTTATGGAAGCGCCCTCCCAGTTCAGGTGAACTGGTTCTTCACGTTGCACGACGAAAGCCAGATAGAGAGAGGCCAATATGACCTTGCAAGGATTGTCCAACGAACGGCACACAAAGCTGGTGAGGCGCGTGGAGCTGCGCTTCGCGTATCAGCAAAAAGGCACAGCCGCATGCAATCCTACTCAGCCCGCTGTTTAGTGGGGTTGTTGTTGTTGTTGTTGTTGTTGTTGTTGTTGTTGTTTTCCCCCCTTGCCTGCTCTGGTTCTCAAGGAACGCCAGCAGAGACGGCGCAACAAAGTATAAATTACGCGGAAGAGAATGTTTTTTCCACAGAAGCAAGAAACGAGTATAAACTAGGTCGTCATGCCACCACGCCGTCAAAAATATGCCAAAAGTATGATTTTCCGACGATCTGTCTCCGGTGACCAGATTCTTACGAATCTTGTGACGCATTGTGAAACACGTGCTGAACATCGTCCAGGTCTTCGAGCGCATCCAGGAACTTGGAGACAAGCTCTCGCTGCTCACCCTCTGGAATCGTCATGTACGTCTGAGGAATGTACGCGAGTTCTCCCATAAAAGCTCCGCTGATCTTCTCGAGTGTTTGTGCAATCCGTGCGTAGTCCGAGGGCGCGCCACGTACTTCAATCATATCGTCCTCTTCATAGTACTCAAAAAAGTCGGCTCCAACATCAAGCGAGGCTTCCAACACTTGATCTGTGTTTGCATCTTTGATCTTCTTCGAGACATCTTCCAGCGTGAACACGGCTTTGCGATCGAACATCCATGCCACCGATCCTTGTGATCCGATGGCACCACCAAGCTTAGAAAACACATGTCGCACTTGCGGCGCTGTCCGATTTCGGTTGTCTGTAAGTGCTTCAATCATCACTGCGATTCCAGCAGGCCCGTGGCCCTCATACATCACTTGCTCAAACACGACACCGCCTTCCCGGTCGCCAGCTGCCTTCCGCACGGCCTTGTCAATGTTGTCCTTTGGCATATTGGAGTTCCGCGCCCGTGATATCGCAGCCCCGAGACGCAGATTCATGATGGGGTCAATGCCACCTTCGCGCGCTGCAGCCGTGATTTCCGTGGACAGTTTTGTAAAAATCTGCGAGCGCTTCGCATCCGCTGCAGCCTTCTGGTGACGTATATTATGCCATTTCGAGTGTCCTGCACACAGTGGAGGCGTGGAGCGGAACCCCAAGGGGCGCAAAAAACGAAACAGCATTCTGCACAACGGATTCAACCACGTTTCTCGGTGGCCTCGGAGAAGGAAAATACAGACCGCAGCACAAGGAGACAAGACGCCTGGTCTGTGCAGCGGGGTGTGTGTCAGAGAATGTGGGCGGCGTAGGAAGGCAGGGTTTTATTTGGTTTTGCAGCCTCACGTGAACCTACTACCCTCACCGTCCTTCGCTCTCGAAACGGTGGCAAAAAAGGGAAATTCGTGACAACGACTTTGGATTGCCTACGAGTGCATAACCTTCGCAGACTTCCTCCCTGTACGTCCTTGTTGTCGGTTTCAGTTTCAGTTCCTGTTTTTAGGCGGCGCTGCGTGTTTGAAAACCATGGATTCTTCGTCTGTCGAGTCGCTGCTTGGTCGCTTTGCACACACATCTGCAGTCTTGTTTTCAGATCGCGACGGATCCATTCTCGCAAAGGCCGGCGAAACTCCGCAGGATTTACTTGCGGCCCCGTTGTCCGCCACCGGACTTGCGGACCAAGTTGCACGGTTGGAGAAAGGTGGCTTGCAGTCTGCCATTTTATTTACCACAGGTCATACCATTGTGCATATTTTTGGTAGTGCTGCCACTGGCGGACTCGTGACCTTTGTCGGAGATGCTGCTCTGAACGCTGGACTATTGCTTGCGCAGAAGTCCCAACTGCTGAACGCACTTTCACAAATCATCGGTCGGGATGAATAAATAGAATTGCTCGGATTGCATTTAAGGGTGTTCCTGTCTTTGTTTTAACATGTTTCTTTATTTTGTTTTGTGAAAATGCGTCCCCGATTCTCTTATCCAAACCTCGCTCGACTTCCATCACTTCCCCAAGTTGCTTTGTTCAGAATGTTTTTTTTTTTTAATTTTTAATTTTTTAAATTAAAATTCATTTCATGCCCCTTGTACTAGGAAAGAGATGGTTGTTTCCATGGCAACGCACATTCTTGACTTGAAAAATAGTCGATTTCCAGTTGTGGAGTTGTGCAACGCAGACAGCAAAGTCATGATCGCAGATGGAGACCATTTGGTGCAGTTTCTGTGGGATCGCTGCCATTCGCCTTTTGATGCTGTTTGCGGCGGGAACATCCCGGCATTTCTGCAAGCAGCTCAGATCTTCCTGGATGTCCTCGTGCAAACATGCCGGTTTGACTATGTTGACATTGTTTTTGGAGGATTCACTCCTTCGCGGCTTTCCGGCTGTGATAGATCAGCGTCTGCTTTTGTCTCTCTTTGTGCATCGATCATTGGGAAAAGAGAGCCTCGTTTACCCGTTCATTTCAATCCACAGCCGTGCTTTGCAGTGTCCCTTCTCATTTCGCTGTGTCAACAGCGGCCAGACGCACACAAGCTCCGATTGTTCTATGCAGAAGGCGGTTCCTCACGGTTGGCGGCGCAGCGATGCAAGACGGAGTGCGCGTATGCTGTATTGTCCGACGACACGGATCTAGTACTGCTCAATGCCCCTCTCATTCGATTCTGTACTCTTCGCTGTGCAAAACTCGAAGAGATGTTTGGAAACAGCGATTCCGATCTCCTGCCCCCCGGACTAATTCGGCACTCGGATGCTGCGGATTATGAAGGACCAGGCATCCGTGGAGCGCTGGTGCTTCGAGGTCGTCTAATGCTTCCCGATGCGTTTTGCCGGCTTGTCAATTTGAATAGTCCTTCCTTGCTACCGCTATGGGCCTCTCTGCAACACAACGATTTCCTGGGAGGGGACACGGGGAGAGAGGACAGCCTAGGCATGGTTCATGCTCGCATCCGAGATTTTGCCCCACAGCACACAGCCATATCCATTGCAACCGGTGAACTGCTCCAGCATCTGTCTCTGCAGTATGCAGCGACTGTCGACGGCGTCATTGCATGGGCCTTTCCTCATTTTGATCATCAGAGACGACTCATGGACAAGTCCAACGAAACGCAAGACCAAGCGGACCCCTTGTCTGCGGCACGGGTTCTCTTTGCCGAAAAATTTCGGTCTGCTTACAGCTACTATACCCATATTCCGTCCTTTCGAAGTTTAAGTGGAACAAAAGGAGATGCGGTTACCATGATGCTGCTTGCGCAGAAGATTGTGTTGTGCCCTGCGCTACCTCAGGCCTCAGCTCCGAACTGGTTTCCGTTCGAAAGACTTCTCCCAATCCGAGGGAGGCTCTATGCAATGTGGGAGTTCTCCCTGCTGCAGCATTTTTCCGTTCCTGCACCGCTTGCGGTTACCGAGTATCGGCAAGGAGCTCTCAGCTTTGAAGGCCACACGGTAGATGCAGATGTGCAGCAGACAGCTTATCGAGCGGAAATTGACTCTGTCATCCGCGCTGTCACCGATGGACAAACTCCCACGTTGACTGCACATGACCAAGCGATGCTGGTCCTCTTTGGAATGAGCGACAATCTTTTTTTGAGGATGCGCTCATCAGTTGAGTTGGAGAACATGCTGCTAACAGCGATGCCCAATGCAGGATCACGAAAATCTCAACTGGAACAGTGTGCACTGATTCTGGTCGCACTCTGTGCTCTTTCCGGGATATTGGCGGTGGAAGAGTGCATTTGCATTTCAGTGTTTTTCGCTTCATCTGTGCGACGTTTGTTGCTGCATAATGAAGCAACGGATGGCACATCATTGCCATGTGTTTCGAGATGGCAAGATGAGGATATAGTATCGCTCGAGAGCCGTCATTTTCAGACCAGCTCCGTTGTACAGTCTGTGATTTGGCATGTGCAGCTTGTGAATCACTCGTTCGGTAATCCATTTGGGACTGTTCTGCATGAGTTTTTGTCCAGTTTGTCTTTTTCGTTGCTCGTTCGGATCCTTGCTGCACACAGCGGCGGTCGTCGGCTGCTGGACCTGGGCATCGCAGAAGTAGACGGCTGCAATGATGCTGTCACTGGTCTTCAGTGGTTCTTTAATTTGGAAAAGTCGTTTTACAAGGAGATCTCCACGCCTGTGTTTCCCATTCCGGATTCGCTGGAGGTCCAGCGCCGCCGCACAACTGCGCCACCGCAGTCTGTGATTCGAGGCAGAAGCTCTGCCCCCCACTGCAGTTCTCGTGGGTCCACTAGGAGGCTGGGAGCCAATGCGCGGACCTCGACGGGAACCGAGGGACAAACGGCTGGCGTTGAGCCCCTCCATTCTTCTGCAGTTCGATCGACCTTCCGTGCGACGTCCCGTCCCATTAGGAGATCATTCTATAGCGGCTCATCACCCGGTACTCGGGGATCGTACAATGCGAGGTCCGCCACGAGAGGAGCACGAGGCGGATGGAGGACGAGTCGGTCGTAATTATGAATAATTTAAACAAAGCAAACAAAACCAAACTAAAGGAAGAAAAAGAGGCGCTGATCAACGGCTGTAGTATAACCCCGCCGCACCGAAAAAGGAATCAAAACGTCTCTCCGATGTCAGAACCATACAAAAAAAAGGCGTCAGTCTCGCTGACAGTCTGATCGGATCAATCAAAAACGGAGAGGTCAATCATTTTGAAAGTCGGAAAACCACTTGCTCAAAGCGTTGACGCACGATTGACCATTGCTTTTTCTGCCGTCCTTGCAAAGGCTGCACTTTTCAGTTTCTCTCTCATTTTTTCTTTTCTTTTCTTCTCTTTTCCTCAGATCCATATTGCAAATCTTTTTTTTTTTGATTTCCAACTCGAGTTGCTCAACGCTTTCACAAGCAAACAAGCAAGAAAATGTCTTACGTACCTCCCGGCGCTTCTCGTGAACATCATTTCGCAGACGTCAATGAACGTGCTGCCGTTGAAGAGAAGTATATCAAGGACTGCAAGCTGCAGGCTGTGATCAACTCTCTTTCTGGTGGCATTGACTCTACTACCTCGGCACTCATTGCCAAGAAGTCGTGCCCCAATGGAGCGATCGGAATCATCCTTCCGTGCTCTTCCGAGGACGAACTTAAAGGCGAGCGTCTGAAGGATATTGTTGATGCACATCGCGTTGCAGATCATCTCAACATGCCTGTTGTGGAAGTGAATTTGTCCTCTCTCTGGAAAGCAATGGCAGATACGTACGCCAAGGCAGCCCGTGAAATGTCGGAAAAGTCGGGCCTTCCTCTGGACGAGAAGAAGCTCAACTGGGCCATCAATAACCTGAAGCCCACGCTCCGCTTGTCGTGCGGAGGCTTCTTTGCAGATGCCTTTGGAGGCATCACGCAGGGCACGGACAATGCAGTGGAGAATTTTTTGGGATACTTCTCTATTCGTGGAGACGGAATTGCCGATCGTCAACCGATTCGCGATTGCACCAAGGCCGAAGTTCGACAGATTGCCCAGACTGGCGGCTTCCCGGAGGATCTTGTTACCCGCATTCCAACTGCCGGTTTGTGGCCCGGACAAACGGACGAGGGCGAGCTTGGATTCAAGTATGATGAAGCCGACGCATTCTTGGTGTGGGTCCTTGAGCGCCATGTGGAAGCGACACAGAACTCCAAGAGCGCAGCAGGATGGTTGGATGATACCATGACCGTCATCCCCGAGGCCATCGATGCGATCCTTGCGCATTCATCGCTTCCTGTTGCCCCGGAGTCTGCCAAGAAGATCATTGCACAGAACAGAAAGACCCAGTTCAAGCGCAAGTCCCACGACCTGCAGATCATTCTCCAGAAGCGCAAGCTCATTGCATAAAGTTGCAAATTCATTTCCACTCACTCTGCCCAAGTGGTATCAAGACATGCCCTATATTATTTTTATTTTAAAGAAACACAATCCAGACAATCGCCATGCTTTCTTGCACTGATGGAAGCGTCCAAAAACAATGTTAAAAATTAATATATACAAACGTTGCATCGCACTCCGCCGACTGTCCATCATAAACTGTTGTAGGCTTTCCCAGAGCGAAAGGTCTTTCTCAAGGGTTTTTTCCCATTGCTTTTTCTATATATATATATATTTTTTGCTTTCTTCAATATTAGTATCCTTTTTTATATAATTTTAAATTAAATAATTCAGCGTATCTTTTCCCTCTCTCTCTCTCTCTCCCTAGCTTCTGTTTCTGGTGCAGCGTGCGTCGCAGAAGGCAAAGAAATGTCCGTGGTGCGATCGACTGCTTTTTCGCTGAACCGACTGGTTCCCAATGAAGGGTCTCATGCGGGGCGGATGCGTGTTGGACGAGGTATGGGGTCCGGCAAAGGAAAGCAATGCGGTCGCGGAGGCAAAGGCCAGACTGCGCGCGTGGGGCGCTCAAAGCCGCGCATTGGCTTCGAGGGCGGACAGACGCCGCTGTTTAAGCGAGTTGGAAAGTTTGGATTTGATAACCCGACACGCCTGGAGTATGTTCCGGTGAATCTGGGAGACATCAAGGTCGCGATTTCGCGGGGTCGTCTGGACGATACAAAGCCTATCAATCAGTACACGCTTGCGCAGGCAGGACTTATTGCCAAGAACACGCAATGGCCGGGTGTCAAGCTGCTTGCAGATGGCCACGAATGGTTTGATAGGCCAATCCAAATTACCATTCCGCGTGCGTCGACCAAGGCGATCGAGGTTGTGCAGAAAACGGGGGGAAATGTTCAGGTCGAGTATGCCGCTCGACAGGCGATGAGGCAGCTCATGCAAGAAGGCGAGATTACTGGTGCACAGGGAACTCCAGTTCCTAGTATGCAACAATACTACGCGGGAGTGCAAGCATCGAAATCCGCTTGAGCGGACGCTCAGATACCCCTCTCTCGGCTCCCCAGATGTTTCATTACATAGAAATTAAAAGAAAAATTAAATTAAATAAAAGACACGGCCACAGATTTCAGCTTTGCATCATTATTCTTATTCTTTTCTTCCATTTCATTCTTTGCGATGATTGTTTTTTTAATTAATTTTGTAACGGACCAATGTGTGCGAGATCAAGATCGCTGTTCTGGCATGACAACGATCACATGTTCAAGAACCGCGTCTTCGCAGGCAGTCTTCCAGTTGACATCGTGCTTCTTCTTGCGCGGCACACCAGAATCAGGAGCACCGGCTTCTTCCAAGACCGTCTTCTTCTTTCGGCCCGAGGCAGCAGTATCCTTCTCGTCGTCCTTATGAAGCTCTGCAAGCATGGCCAGAGACGCAATTTCTGCGCGCTGCGTTCGCCCCAGCAAAACGGGTGTGTCGTGTGTCTGGAAGCCAGTGATGCGTCGCGGATGTCCTGCCTGAGCAACAGTATCCACAGCGGTACCAAGGCGGACAGGAACGGGGACCATTTCGTTGGTTGCCGGAAGTTGCACCGCTCGGAGAGAACGCAACCGCAAACCCGGGGCCAGTAAATACAGCAGTGGATGGTGCGAACCGCCAATAGTGCTGTCAATGGAGCAAATCGACGAGACAAACATCAGCGAAATGAGGGACGCAAGCGATTTTCGATCCACGAGACTGGAGTCCGTGTGCAGCGGAGAGATAGTCAACAGTCCCTTTCCGGCAAACACGAGACCAAGCGCAATTCGCGAGAAAAACACCATGCGCGGTTCCCGAGTCCAATACGCCAACAGTTGACGTAATCGTTGAGCAACACGCGCGTGATTAGATCCAAGACCCATGATACCTATCGCGAGCATCGCAGCCTGTGCAACAGAAGGCTCCTGGTCATGGGTCAGTTTGCTGAGCATGTCCACGGCAAGAGGGGCCGTATCCGGACTCGATACGTTCAAGAAACACTGGGCAAACGGAACCGCCCTCTTGATGGGGACTGAGCCGGCGGAATACTGCAAAACATGCTCAAGAGAGCGTGCAGCCATAGGGATGTCGTCCGGTTGTCTCGGTGCCAATGCGGACAACGCAATACCCAGAACTGCCATGGCGGCGGCCTCCTCTGAGTAGATTTCCTCGCCGTCCGATACCTCTTCGTCTGCGAACGCCATCGGCTCGGCAGCCCCTGTCTCTCCAGCGGCCTCCACCTCTGAGACCGCCGACTGGCTGCTTGCACCAGCAGCGTCGTTCATTGGAACATCGCCATCTCCTGCGGACACGGGAATCGAGCCGTCAACAGGACCATTCTGCGCTGCCCTCTCTGCTTCCTTTTCTTTCTTGATGAGTTCACGCTGTCGATGCACTGTGGTCTTCATGATCGTTCTCAAAAAGTCCTGCGTCTGAAGCACGTTTCCAGATGCCGCATATGCGCAGACTTTGATGGAGACTGTCGCCAACTGCCGGATACGCTTCAGCGGAATGGCCTCCAAAGCTTCAGCCATGGTATCCGATGCATCCTCTCGGCACAAGAATATCAAACCCATTGCGAGGCTCACGAACTTGATCATAATCTCCGGCTCACTTTCCTCTTCTTTCTTTTCCTTATCTGCTTTCTTTTCCTTTTCCTTCTCCTTTTCCTTTTCCTTCTCCGGTTGCTGATTTGCAAGTTCTTCCTTTTCGACTTGATCGGCGGCATACGTCAGCAAAATCTCAAACAAGCGGTTGGCGGATTCTTCGTCGCCAGTTCCTGCCATCACGAGACCGAGCGCAAGGGACGCATATCCGCACACTGCAATGGGTTGTTCCATGCTGACATACGACAGAATTGTTTCCTTAGGCTCCTTCATTGCAGTGCAGCAGAAGGCCAACCCAAGGCCCAACAACCCTCCCACATGAACATCACGAGCATTGTTTCCCGAGTACGACGTGAGTTTGTCCAAAATTAGCGCATGTGCAGCGCAAAATTCATCCTGGGCCCGAGAATGGAGAATGCCGATTCCCAACAGAGCACCGCCAACAATTTTTCCATCCTGCGAATCCAGCAGACTCTGCATGTGATTGTCTCCGAGCTCGAGATCCCACAGATAAACAAGACCGGAGGACGCTGCCGCGCCCAAAAGTCCCGCCTCCTTGTGTTTGCGAAGCCATTGCGGATCGGACGCATTGATTGCGTCCTTTCCCAGTCCAGCGTGAACAAATGCATTGACATACGAGGCCGAAAGAAGAGCACGGCCATCAGAACGAACTTGCGTTGTCTCGGCAGACTTGAAAATCTCCTCCGGATCCTTCGGCGCATCGACTTCAAGTTGCTGGGCAATCATCTTGTGTTGGGCAGACAGGTACCGAGAAGCAAAGATCTCCATCAGCTGCTCTTCATGTTCATCTTTTGCTGCATTGAGAACAACCCCTTGAACCGAGCAAAGATACGCAAGTTGAGTGCGAACGGCGGTCTTGTGAATGCTTTCATCACTTCCGGCCGCATCAAAGACGCGCTGGGCCAGTGCAACATCATTCAATCTAAGGGCAATTCGCATGGCCGAAAAGTAAGCCTTCACGGAGAGGTGAACGTTCAACACGACGTGCAGGATCGGAACGGTGGAGCCCTCGCCGACGTATGGGGCACAAGTCTCCAGGTACTCGCAAACACGTGCAGCATTTGTCGCATCCACGTAGTTTGCAATCAGCGGGACGTTTTCGACCTCCAGAAGCAGATCACAGGCGTCTACCTCGGAATTGTGAGACATGTAATACGGCAAAATGCGCTTCACCATATCGGCAGTGTCGTCAAGTGTAACGGGTGCATCTGGCAGCGGAGACTCTGACGAAACCTCGCTGTATGCATCGGAAATGACAGCCGACAATGCGCGGATATAGTCATGTCCCCAGGAAGCCAGGTCGTCGCGATTTCCCAGCAGTTTATGCTGAAACGATGCATATGGTGACGAGAGATCCTTCTTTGGATCCAGTGTGACTGCCAAAAATGACAAAATGTCAAACAAGACTTTCCGTACGGATTCATCGTCAATGGAGCCCGGCTTGGTTGCAAAATCCAAAAGTGTTCGATAGTGCGAACGCATAAACTTGAGGGGTTTGGGAACGGACGTCAGTGCAATTTCTCGCGAGGAGGAACGAAGCTGCGTTGCAAGAAACTCCAGTTCTGCACGCTGCAAGTCTGCTTGTGATGCAGGGGTCCCTGTAAGCCGCTGCACGGCACTATCGAGATCGTCCCGCAGCTTTCTGTCCTCCTCAGAAAGTTCGGGCTTGAGAGTCTCCTTCAGGTCCTTGCTCTTGATTGTAAGCTTCTTTGAGCCCGCACCGGCTGCGGTCGCTGGCTTATCCTGGGCCATGATGACGAAGCAAAACCACAAAAACGAAAAACGAAAAACGAAAAACGAAAAACAAACGTGGAGCGAAGCAAACACAAAAGACAATGATTCAGCAGCGATCAGAAATGGAAACCTGGCATAATAGAGAAAGGGTAAAAAGAAAAAGAAAAAGAAAAAGGAAAGGAAAGGGAAAAAAAACGAGGAAAACGAAGAAAGCAGCAAGGTGATCGATGCATACAGGGAAAAAGCAGTAGAAGGCAGAGAAAAGCATTTCATGACTTGACTTGAAGACCCTTCTCATCCTTTTGCTTTTTTGGGTGCAAAGTTCGGACATTAGCGATCGCACGTCTTGGCTCCCAGAGGTTTGGGCAACGACATAAAATCTCTGCGTGTCAGAAACGACGAGGGAAATCGTGCACTGTGTTTCCTTGCATCCAGCCTTTCAATTGTCTCGGTGGTGCACTGTTTTTCTTTCTGTCTTTGTTTTGTTTTTCTTTTTCTTTCTTGTCGTCGTTTTAAAAGGTGATTGGTTGTTCTGCTTTCCTTTTCCTTTTCCTTTTCCTTTTCCTTTTCCTCTTCCTCTTCTAAATTTAATTTTATTTAATCTTATTTAATTTTTCATATTCCCCCCCTCCGTCTCTTGTTTAGTTTCTTGGCTTCTTGGCTTCTTGCCCTGCTTGGTGCTCCTTTTCATACTACGCTTGAGAATGGGAGCCAAGCACCAACAAGGCACCAAGCAAAAGCAGCCGCTGAACAGTGGACTTCATGAGGCGTGTCCTTCCTGGATCACGATCGTCACGACGTATTTCTCTTACTTTATCTTGTTCTTGTTTGGCCGCGTCAGAGACACGTTCCGCACACGCGTAACGGTGTCGCAGGGCTATGCCCCGCTTACTCGCGATTTTGAGGACTTCTGGACGCGCCGTGCGTACCGTCGCATCCGAGACTGCTGGAATCGCCCGGTCTGCGGAGTGCCAGGAGCGTATATTGACGTTCTTGATCGCGAGTCCTCGGACTACAACGCAACGTTCACGATTCACAAGACGTTCAAGCAGTGCTTGAACCTTGGATCATACAACTATTTAGGCTTTGGACAGTCTGCGGGGCTGTGCACGGATTCAGCAATTGACCTTTTGCGGTCTTCAGGGCAGTCCATGTGCTCGACCCGTCGTGAAATGGGCACCCACCCCGCGCATGTTGAACTTGAGAACACTGTCGCCAAGTTTGTTGGAAAGCCGGCAGCGATTGTTCTTGGAATGGGATATGCGACAAACTCGACGACGATCCCGTTGATCCTGTGCCACAAAGGAGATCTTGTAATCTCCGATTCGCAGAACCACTCGTCGTTGGTGTCCGGCGTTCGTGGCTCACGGGCTACGGTGAGGGTGTTCCGCCACAACGACCCGGAGGATTTGGAGCGCGTGCTTCGCAAATGCATCTCGGAAGGCCAGCCGCGTTCGGGCAGGCCGTGGAAGAAGATTCTGGTTGTTGTGGAGGGAATCGATTCCATGGGTGGAGACGTTGGGCGACTTGTTGAGATTGTGGCACTGAAGAAGAAGTACAACTGTTATTTGTATTTGGACGAGGCCCATTCTATCGGTGCGATGGGACCGTCCGGTCGCGGAATCTGCGAGCACTTGGGAGTCGATCCCGCTGACGTTGACATTCTCATGGGAACCTTCACAAAGTCGTTTGGTTCAGTGGGTGGTTATGTCGCAGCATCGGCGGATCTTGTGCACTATCTCAAGCGCTCCTGCTGGGCGCAGAACTATGCAACTTCCATGTCACCCGCGTGTGCGCAGCAAGCTCTCTCTGCACTGTGGTGCATCATGGGCATGCAGCCGCTGGTTGTCCGCTCAGGCCGAGATATTGGCAAGGAGCCGAAATCGCTTCCGGCGAATTCCACAGAGGTTGGTCCCAAGAGAATTGCAAGTCTGCATGATAATGCGAACTATTTCCGCTCGCGGATGCAAGCAATGGGATTCGAGGTGCTGGGGGACAAGGATTCACCAGTGGTGCCTGTTCTTACGTACCAGCCGGCAAAGATGCCGTCAATCTCGCGATACTGCCTGAAGCACAGCCTGGCGGTGGTTGTCGTTGGTTTCCCTGCGACACCTCTCATTGAAAGCAGAATCCGATTCTGCATTTCTGCAGCACACACCAAGGAAGACATTGACTATGCCCTCGAAGTTCTGAGTCGTGCCGGTGATCTGTTCATGTTCAAGTACTTCAAACATGCACCGCGCATTTCAAATGATTTGAAAGGATACCAGCCTGCCCACTCATCATCATGAGATATTTTGTTAATTAGAGTTGTCATTATTTCTTGCTCTGCCCTTTCCCTTATTCCGTAGTATTTTCGCTGTTCTCGTGTACTCTTGCTAGTCATACCTGTTCATTATACTAATTTGAGATGTCTGTAGTTATCAGTATTGTTATCATTTTATTCTTCCTTCCCCCGCCGCTTTCTTTCATGTGTTCATTTCAGATTCTCTCGCGTCGGTGCCTGCGCCTGGACTCCTGCTCATACATTTGAAAATCACGCGATTCGCAACTTCAATTGCCTGCTCGAGAACCGGGAGGCTGCAAGCCGCGAAGCAGGTTGCTGGATACACCGCTGTTTTCCAGACGGGATGAACGCACATCCTGCATCCTGCAGCACATGAGGAGTTGACCGAGTATTTACATAATTGTTCTGCGCCGTCGACTTCAGCATATACCGCGGACCCTCGCTGTGAATTCCAAGGGAAGCCTGTTACCGGATCAATTGCATCGAACCAGGCTGCGGGTTCATTTGCGAGGACATTCTCTCGAACCAGCGCTGCCCAAGCAGCAAACGTCTCGAGAAGACGGTCTTTGCTGTTTGCTGCTTGCTCGCCCCAGTCGACTAAATCGGTTTCGGACTTTTGGAATGTCGGCACCACAAACAGTTCTGCATCGGGATTTTCCAAGAGTGGCTTGATGGCAGGAAGGACACTCACCAGCTCTCTCTTCATCAGTGCTGGTATTCTAAACACCGTGTACTCAAAGCATTCATCAATCACCGCGCGATCCAGTACCATATGCCGAGACCGCTTCATCGAAACCGGGCGAACACCGTGTCCTCTCGACGTACAGAACAGAACAGAACAGAACAGAACAGAACAGAACAGAACAGAACAGAACAGAACAGAACAGAACAGAACAGAACAGAACAGAACAGAACAGAACAGAACCTTTCCCGAGTCCCATAATCGTGCGCGGAAATGCGCTTCTTAGACTCGTTTGAGGTCGCCCGCCGAAATCCCAGTCCTTTTCAGCACTCTCTCCATATTCCGCGAAACTCTCGAACTTTCATTTTATTCTCCTTTCACTGCCTTGTTTCCTCCCTCAAGCATTCCTTTATTACTATGTTTTAAGTATTTAAATCGTTTATTTTTGTTTATTAGTTTATTCGTTTATTTGTTTATAATTGGCTGGAAAAACTGAACGATTCATTGGAAACTGCTGGATTGTATGTTGTTTTTGAGAAAATGTCGGAGCGATTGGTACGGGAAGAGATTCGAAAGTATTTCAAAGGATTGCAACCAGAGTCGGTGAAGCATGCCACTGTTCGGATGGTTCGAGAGCATGTGCTTGGGGCTCTGAAAGTCCCATCGCTGTCCGCAGTCCCTCTCAGCAAAGACCAGTTTCGATTTATTCTCCAACAAGAGCTTTTGGACTTTGAAAACAACCATCAAAAGAAGACGGCGGCGCGGCATGTGCGTAAGAAGGATGATCACAGCGGTGAAAGCAGCAATGAAGAAGACGAAGAAAACCAAGACGAAGATCAGGACGAAGACGAACGTCTTGACAATGAGCACGTCAAGCCGAGGAGCGGCAGTGCCAGAAAAAAGAATGTCGAATCTTCTGACGATGGAAATGGAGAGAGAGAAGAAGACAACGTGGAAAGTACAGAAGAAGGTGATGGCGGCGATGGTGAGAGACACCCCGTGGCAGAGGAAGGTCGTATTCGAGTGGCCATCCAGGCTTTCTTGTCATCGATTGACAAGCACGAAGTTGCACAGGTGACCTTTGGGATGATTCGAGAGCGCTTGCAGTCGGTATTGCAGTTGCCATCTTTGGATGCCATTGGGCTCTCGAAAGAAAAGATCAAGGAAATTGCAGTTGCAGAGATTGCATCGCATTCTTCTTTGCAACCAAGGCAGAAAACGACGAAAGTCGGGCCGAAACAAAAGCAAACAAGGAAGAGAGCGCCGACCAGAAGCGCAGAGAGCGACCAGCGGCAGACATGTGCTCTTGGCGAGATTCCCTCGTTTGACAAGGCTTGCACTAAGGCACGTCCTGAAGACCCCGTCATTCGATTGTTGCACAAGGCGTGCTTTGGAACTCCCGGCGATCGGAAAACTGCAAAGAGAAAACTGCGGAAATTTGCCGGGTTTTCACCGGCAACCGAAGGCGAGGATCCCAAATTTTTCAATCTCAATCTCGTCGTGGATTCCAAAAAGTCCTCCATGGAACGCTCAAAACAAGTGACGGTCACTGTGCTGCGATCGGCATGCCGCATGCTGGGTGTCTCGGTTGTGGGCTCCAAGTCAGAGCTGATTGAGCGGCTTCTGGAATTCCTGAAGCAGCCTCATGCTTGCGGTCGCAAGCGCGCTGCAGATCGCATTGCGACGGCAGAACCGCCGTCAAAAAAGAAGCGGCCAGCTGCTGCTGCCGTGGAGAATGACGAATCCCAAGCTGATGAGGATGACGTTCATGGTACAGTGAATGAAGACGAACGAATCATCGACAGCCACAGCGTAGAAGTGGACGGAGACACCGACTTGGCCGACGGGGGCTCCCCGATCCTCTCGTCGTCCCCTACGTCCTCGTGAGTTCTCTTGGTCATCCAACCGCTGTATTTTTTTCACAAGGAGATTTCGGAAACACTCGACATCTGGCGACAGTCGATATCTCCGTTTCGCACAAACATCATCATCCTCTGTATGTGCGTGTTTCGTTTTTCTTCTCCATTTTTCCTTCTTCGATTGCACTGTACAAAGTACACTTATACACCCACCCACCCACACACACACACACACACACACACACACACACGTTTTCTCTCTCTCTCTCTCTCTTCTGTTTTTCTTTCTGTATCTGCATGATGTTTCTGAATCGATGTTCGACATGGTTTGCGCAAACGCGTTTCACGAGTTGCATTCGGCTAAGCAGTCTGTCGACCTTGGCATCATCTGCGAGTGCGTCAGCTCCGTTGGCAGCCGCAGACGTCGAGTGTGATGAGAGCAAACAGAATGGCGAAGAAGGCGAAAGTGAAAAGCGGAAACCACTCACAGAAGCAGAACGAAAGGCGCGGTCTGCAGAACGAGCGCGGCAATGGTACTGGGCGAATCGGGAGCAGGTTCTGCAGCGGAAGAAGCAGCTTTATGAAGAAGAGCGAGAGCATATTTTGCTAGAACGAAAAGAGCAATATTCTGTGAAGCGAGACGAAATTCTAAAGAAGCGCCATGAATACTATCATCAGCACCGTGATGTGCTTTTGTTGCGTCGGAAGCTCTACTATGAACGAAACCGGGATGACGTGATTAAGCGAAATCAGGAACGAACAGCGTACAATCGGTTCATTGAGAGCGATTCTCCGGATATGCTTCAGTTCCAGATGCGGACAGATGGTGTGGAGGGAGACGATGCCAGTGGTCCGCAGCTGTTTTCACGAGATCGGGCGCTGAGTTCGCTCGAGCTGTGTGCAAAGACTGTGTCCTTGCTGTTAGATGTGAAGGCACAGGATGTATGTGCGTTTGACATTCGGACAATCAGTCCAAAGATGGCACATTTGACTGAGTATGTGGTTATTGTCACCGGAACGTCCGGGCGCCATTTGAACGCCATTACGCAGGAAGTCGTTTCGGGTCATGCAGACACGCGCATGCAGCCGGATAACACAGCTGTCCCTGTTCACGTGGAAGGAAATCCAGAGGACGGCTGGATCTGTCTCGATCTCGGGCCTGGAGTCGTTCTTGTCCACGTCCTGGTTCCTGATCTTCGTCAGCGATACGACCTCGACCGCAAATGGGCTCTCATGACGTGATCGGACATGAAAAGGAAGGTTGTTTGTGTCGTCGAATTCGCTGGTTTCTATTTTAATCGTTTCCATAAATGATAATAAAATACTCTTCATAGACATGGTATACACTCGACGTGACCTGCATCCTTTGGTGGGATATCAAGTGTGAGTAAAGTCATTTCTGTGTGTGTGTGTGTGTGTGTACTGTTATTTCCATCGCAGAGAGTGCTTTGCCATTGCTGAGCGCAAGTCATCAATGACGGCCTTTTGGTCCTTCGCTTTGAAAATGGCAGATCCGGCGACCGCAGCATTCGCCCCAGCTTCCGCACATTGTTCGATTGTCGTCGCATCAATTCCACCGTCCACTCCAATCACAAGATCAGACCGCCCGTTTGCACATGCATACTCCCGCAAGTCCCGGATCTTGGACACCATATCGCCCATGAACGACTGACCCCCAAACCCAGGCTCGACCGTCATAATAAGCACAAAATCCAAGTGTTCGACGTACCGAAAGAGACGATCGACCGGGGTCCGCGGCTTCAAAGCAACGCCAACCTTGCATTTCTGCTGCGACACTTCTCGGATGTAATGCACAAGTTGTACAACGGTCAGCGTCGTGTGAGAGACTGTTGGCGAGGCACCCGGTATATCCAACACACGATCTTCGACTGCCTCGAGATGGAAAGTGAACTGTGACGCGCCGGCCTTTACAAAATCCACAACCCATTTCTCCGGATGCGACACCATCAGATGGCAATCCAGAAATGCAGACGGAAGATGCTTTCTAAGACTCGCAACAACTGGCGCTCCAATCGTCAAATTCGGCACAAAATGGCCGTCCATCACATCAACATGCAGCCATTCCGCACCGAGATCCAACATCCGCTGCGAGTCACCCGCCAGACACCCAAAGTCTGCAGATAAGAGCGACGGAGCTACATACACCGACATCGGGGAGGAAGAGGGGAAGTGAGGACCAGCGAGGCGTATCAGGAACGATGGACGAAAAAACAACACGAGCTTCTCGCTGCAATCTCGCTGCAGTTCTTTTAAAGAAAACAATAAAGAAAACACAAAAAGAAAAGGGCTGTTTTTGTGTTCCCAAAACGTTCCCCATCGCAAAAAACACGACGTCCTTTCACAGAAACTGGAAAGGAAGCCACCCACGTTCGCCTGTTGTATGCAGAGCTGTCCAGGCTTTCTCTTCTTCCTGGGCTTCACTGATCGACAGGCCAATCTTGGTTTGTTTCCTCTCCCCGATTGCGCATTCTTGATTTGAGCGGCGAGTGTTTTGGGATTGAATTTGTGCAATGTCGACAAGCACTTCGACTGGGCCGCAGGTGTCCAGCAAGAAACCGCCGTTTGCGTACCGTGGGCAGGACACGTTCGGCTCCTTTGCGGATGCTGCAGACGCTGCTCATGACGATGGTGGTGGTAGTAGTGGTGGGTCCGGTGTCGCCCATGAAGACCCGTCGAGTGTTGTGGATGGAAATTCTGCGGATATGTGGAAGACGCGGTTTATGATGCTTGCCGATGCGTACAAACGACTTGCGTCTTTGCAGTCGGAAATGAAGCTGCAGCTTGATGAAGCAGTCGACGAGATACAGCGGCTGCAGGGAACCATCATAGTCGAACGAGAAGTCTCCAATCAGCTCATTCTGGGACCCATGAAGCAGGCTCCAAAGATAGTGGACGATCCCGCAATGCGAGAGATCTTGGCACGCGTTGAAAGAAGAGACGCGGAAAGAATGTCGGATGCCGGACTCAGAGTGAAGGAGGTGGTGATTCCACAGAGACAACCGAACGGAGCGTTCATCTCTGTCGATGAGGTCCTGAGTATGTTTCAGGTCGAAACGGAAATGTACGAAAACAAAATCAGCCTGCTCGAAGCACATGTCGCAAAGCTCGAGGCTGAAAATGACGTTCTTGCCAGAACAAAGAAGACCTGATGTCTGTGTCTGCGCCTTCATCTCATGATCTGCATCCTACTCAAACTCCCTCCTCCCCCGCGTCCTTTCGAAAGGAGCATGCCAGCACACGCGTTTCTTCTGATGTACCGAGGGCCCCGTGGATTCCGGGCTTTCGTGTCGCCGGGTACTCATTGAAGACGCATCGTCGTCTGTGATTCATTCTTGCTGCGGTTTGCGATTGCGGATGGCCAAGAAGTCTGTCAATGGCTCCGCACAATCGTTTTCCTCTCGGTCCGCCATAACTCCTTTCCTGATGCGCGCCAACAACCTGCATGCATAAAACAAGAAAAAAATGATTCAACAACGAATCGATAATGGATGTTTGTACTCAAAAGACTGGGGAACGCAGACAGTGCAAATATAAAGGCGCTGAAATAATTTAATTGGCAAGTGAAGAATGCATCGATACGGAGGAAAGAGGGAAAATTGAAAATTCGGGGTTTCGTCGGGGATTCGATTTGCTGCAATGTAGTGCAAGCTTCGGGATCACCAATCGGTGATCAGCAGGTAGCATTGAGAATGTCGCATATCTCAAGCACATTCAAGAGCAGCAAGCAGCTGCTCGGGTACCAAGACATGGGGCTTGAATCAGGGCTGTGATTGCTGAAGACCAGTCCGTCCGTCGGCATTGACACATTCCTCAATCCAGAAACCCCTAGACCAGCAGCGCTCCTGGGGGTCGCCAAGTCGTCCGTCGCTATTCTTCCGAGTGCGGCAACGCTGCGGCTCTTCGGAAACAGCCTGCAGCTGCTGGTAGGAGCCGCACTCGGTGACGGAGAAGAAGGGCAGTTTCCCGAGAGCGTGCTGCTACCGTCCGTTTCTGCCGATGCATGGATGAGGGGCAATGCACTCCACGCAACGGACGCTGGACGAAGGGCATGCGACATCAGATGGTTCAGCTGGGATTCCCGGCTTCTCTTCTTATTTCTCCTCGAGAAGAATGTGTACCTCGCGTAGTTTTTCACTTGTAAATTTGTCCTCGTTCCGATGTGCTCGGAAATGGCTTTCCAGTGCCCAAAGCCATAGATTTGGATCCCTTCAAAGAACTTGAACGATTCCGTTGGCGACCAGAGAGAGCGGTACGTCGAGATTTTCGAGTCTGCGAACATCTTTCCAGAATTCAGACGTGCGTTGGTTGAAAGCGCTGAGGAATTCGCGGCAACAAAATCAAAAAGAAAATGCAAGGACAAAGAAGAGGAAAGGAACAGAGAGAAAGAAGAAAATGAAAATGAACAAGAAAAAGAAAAAGAAAAAGAGTACAGAGGAAGCGACGAAGAAGGCGTCACACGAATGCAGCGCGACGAAAACCAACAGCTTGCACCCCTAGCTGTCCGAGCGGCATGTGGTTTAAAATTATCACACGAAGTAGCAGACAACGCTTCGACAAACCAAAAGAGTATATTGTTGCCGGAGTGAGAAAGCGCACACGTTCGTCCACCACCCACACCCAGATCGGAGCGTGCAGAATGCTGATGGACACGGCGGTTGGCATCCTTTTGGGAAACATGTTCACCAATTGGTACGAAGTGACTGCGGAAACCAAATCGTATCTGGCAAAGTCTGTCCGGGCCGAACTCAATGATTGGTGAAAGTTCCGGGACGTGCATGAGCAAAAAGCTGTGCCAAAGCGTTTTGCGAAGACGTATCCCCGCTAACGGCGTACACGATGCTTTCCCGGACGTCTTCTCCTCGAAGCACTCGGTGAAAACAGCGCAGGTGATCGCACGCAGTTGCCTCATGCACGAGCAAACCCCGGAAGTGGACAGGCAGGCGAAGCTTCTGCTAATACACGGACCGCTCACTCTCCGATCGCTGGCGAGCCACGCCAGCTCACGCACTTTCTTCTTCTTTCGGACAGGGCCGAGCAAGTGCGTGTACATGCGATTTATCCCCGTCACTTCTTGCCACGCGTCCGGCGGCGCACGCCATCTATTTACGACGTTCGTCCGCTGCGGGTAAACGGGCCGTCGCCTTCGGCATACGTAGGAGAAGGCAAAAGGAATGGCAGTTCGTCGGCACTCATGTCGATCGGCTGAAATAGAACGCCAATTTCAAAGGAAAGAATACGCAAAGAGTCGTCGTCGCTCGAGAGAGAGCCCCAAGCTGCCTTGGACAGGTTTGCAGAAGTCACAAGCACAAAATCGACGCTTTGTGAAGAGCTCTTGACGGAATTGCAATAGAACTTGGCGTGACTCAGAATACCGCTTTCGTGTCGAAATCGCAAGTTTGTCATGCGTTCTCGCAGGTGGGGAGTGCACTGCTTGGACTCGAGCCACAAGTGATCTGCCATTTCCGTTGCAAAAAAGCTGTTTTCCACGTCGAACACGGAATGCCACGATAGCTGCACATCCTTGCATCCAAACGACCGTGCCAGCTGATCGGTGAGAAAAGAGTCGGAGAGTGCGCCAATGGAAGAGCAAGTACACCACAACTTCCGCGAGGATGATGCAGTCGGCTTCGTGAACGGCGAGCTTCTCACGGCGCCCAACAGCTTTCGCACCCGCATGTGTCCGTAGCGGTACAACGCGCTGCCAGTGTGTGCTCCGGGAACGGAAGTCACGAGTTTCACGTCACCGGTGTTGGAAAAGTCGGCCTGTGACAGTCGACTGAGAACGTGGGTTCTGAAAGATTTGCCGGAGTCCCATAGGCGATCAAGATAGTCCCAGAGCAAGAAGCCAAACGAATCGAGATCGAACGGGTTGCGCTGCGAAACACCGGGTTGCGTCTCGCGAATCGGAAAATCCCTCGACCACGCAAGCTGGAATTTACCAGAGTGATCCAGCTCCGTCAGATTGGCCGTCAGAATAACGAGTCTCATGTATGTCGGATAGAAAACGATAAAGAGTTTCCCATGGTTTGTTCCGAACGATGGTAATTTCGGGAAATGAGGTCGGAACATTGGGTAGTGGGACCAGTACTTGTCAAACTCGTCCAATGTCATCGTGCTCAGCGTCTTGGAAACGGAACCGTGGCAGAACCAAATAGGGATTAAGTTCACCATTGGAACGACGTCCAGGAGCCAGTCGAGAGAGAAGTTGTAGGAAGTCGCCACAATAAACTGCGCGTCTTTCGTCACTTGGTCCCGCAATCGGAGTGTCCCGACGCTCTTCGAGCTGTTCGCAGGACTATTGGAAGCAAACGACAGGATTTGATTAACCGCGAACAACATTCTCTACGTGGAAACAAAGTGCATATACAATGAACAGGTGCGTCTCATTCCCCTCAAGACAGCAGCGATGCACGGCACGAACACGACGACCAAGTTTCCTTCCTCAGTCCCGTGCCACAAACCAAAAAATTTATTTTTCTATTTATTTATTTTTTTTAAAAAATTAAAAATTTTAACAGCGTAAGAATAGTTATTATTTTAATATGAAAAAAAAAAAAAACAAGAAGCCACCTTCGTCAATGAAGTGCACGTCAAGCCGCATCTTGGGAGGAGATTCGAGTTCAAGCTTCGCAACGAAATAATTTACATGGACAGACACCGGTCGTGCAAAACAGAACAGTGTGAACGAGGGGAAATCATGTACAATAATTGAAGAAGAAGAAGAAAACAAACCTGGAAGGAAAGAAAGGGGAGGGAAAAGAGGGAGGAAAGTTAAAAGACAAGTCTCAAGACGCTACGCCGCAGAGTCGTCAGAAGAAGCGTCCTTTGGTTTTCCCTTGATCATGGAGCGCAGTCGAAACCAGAAACCCTTCTTCTGTTGTGGCTCCACGGGAGGTGGCACAGGAGGAGGGAGAGACCGGTCCATTTCGTTCGTCCGATCTGTTTCGGCAATGACTGTGACCGGTTCCTGCGATACTGGCAGCTGTACAGAGGAGGACTGACTTGGTCTCCGAGAGCCAGACCGCGAGCCGCTCCCGGATGGCGGTCGTTGGGGCTGCGAAACGTCGACAAGACTCCCGGATCTCGAAGGCGACTTCTTCGAATTTGAAGGAGACGAGGACAACGATCCGGTGGAGGAGGAAGCAGAAGAGGCAGGGGTAGACGAAGCTGCTGCTGCACGGGAAATGGACAAAGAGGAAGGTTTCCTCGCAGAATGCAGTTGCGATGCGTCACGCGGCTCCGGATCTGCCTCTGGAAGGAAACGAAAACCGTCGGCATCTCCCTGATCGGATATCGGAGAAATGGAAGCGTGAGACAGCGGACTTCGGATAGGCGAGCCTTCCTCGGAGGACGCGATCAGCGAATCGATTTCAGAAGCAAAATTCTCCAGAGCATCGTGTAAATTGCTGTGCTTTGCTGGCGTCGAAGGGTTTGGATCCTCAAAGGCAACGGACTTCTTGGATGATCTCGAGGACTTTGGAGTGACTTCATCCGACGAACAGGGTCTGCCCTTCGACGTCTTGGACTGCAAGCTCTTCTTCGCAGCAACAGCAGCGGCAGCAGCAGCATACGACGAGACTGCAGATGACGACAGGGAGCGCGTCATGCGATTCACCTTGATGGACGAATTAGGGGCGATTGGCATGCTGCTTCGGGGCGTTGTCGTCGGTTCCTTGTCCCCCTTGTCCTTCAATGCGGTGCGTGGAGTACTAGACCCCAAAAGGTTTTTCGGTATCAACGGAGGCAACAAAGTTTCCGACGCGAGTTTCGTTGAAGCCTCGTTTGCTGATTTTGTCCTCGACGGAGTGTGAACCGCAGAAGCCAGTTCCTTTTCTACATTCTCCAGTGCAAATCGTATCATCCCAGAAGAAGGGCATTGGTCCAAAATCAACAACCCTTTCGAGCAATAGGCCAACGATCGTTCGCGGTTTTTCACAACCAGAAGTTCGTACAGTGCAAAGATGTACTGTGCGGTTCCCAGTAACATCTGTTTGGCATATTTCTTGAACGTATAGATTTGTGACCAGTATGACGCCCGCTCGCGGTCGTCCTTCTGCGTACTGACCCTGTCAACCAGCTTCTTCAAAATACCGACGTAGTTCTCGAGCAACTCGTGGTCTTCCGCAGCCATGAGAAATGTGCACAGATTGACGAGGACAAACAACTGGTCCAGGAACGAATGATTCTCTGCACAAATCGTCTTGTACACGTAAGAAACCTTGCGAGCTGCGGAGTCAAAGCTGCGGGACGCGAATGAGCACCCTGCGACCACCAGATGGATCGTGCAGTCCCAGCGGCTGACCGTGATTGGACTGATGCTTTGGCTGTACTGGTCAAGAAACAGTCGTGCTCTCGATATCAGGTCCACTGCATACTGGACCCCGATTTTTCGAGCAGTAGCCTCCACAAAGAACAAAATCGATGCGAAATACAGTTCCACGAACTCGGAACACAACGGGGAGCCCGGCCCCTCCACTCGAAGCAAAAACGCAAATGCATATTCCAAAAGCGATGTACAATCAATGTAGTCCTCCTTGTCAAAGGACCGACGAGCCCCTTCAATATGCAAAAAAAAACTCGTCGATATTTTGCTTCTTTAATCCGGACACATCCTGGACAAACGAAATTTGTGGGTCTGAAAATCGAAAATTTGTCCTTCTGAAAGACTTGGATCGCTCACCATGCGGGACTGGAGCATGGTCTAGTTTGCCAGAAGGAACCGACTGGCGAAGAGGTTCAGAACCCAGCAGAGCATAGTGCTCGCGAATTTCTGCCTTGTGAAAAGTGCTCCATATTGGAAACTTGTGCGCAAGCAAATTACTGCTTACAACATCATTGAGCGGTATGAAGAATAACTTCATGTGCTGACAACCAGTTCCGTTTTACACGTCCTGCACTTCATGCAATGTTTCCGCGATAGCGTGATGCGGGAAAATCCGTTGATTTCTTCTACCAATGGAAGCGCAACGTCAAAAAGGAGAAGGTCAGCAGAGATCGATCATCCTTGTTTCTTGCAAACGCAAAATCTTGACGTACGACAGACGGGTTAAGCAAAGGAAGCGTGTTATGGTGCCGTTTTTTTTTTTTTTTTTAATTTTAATTTAATTTAGTAACCTCCTTCATGCATACCAGCCACTGGGGCATCGTCCTATTGATTTCACTCCTTTATCGAACATTTCCATTCGGGATGGCGCAGGCTCCGATCGGTCCTGCCGAAGTCGTAAACGGCTTTCCATTGTAATTTGGCACCCCGGCAGCATCCGTTCGGAATCCGCTGAGCAGCTTCTCAAGTTTCTTTGAATTGATCTGCTTATCGGCGGCTCCCGAGAATCCTTCGAATGAGACACGCTCGCCGGGCTTTGCAGCGTCTGGGACAGTGGGAAGGACAACGATTGTGTGCGCATCGTCGGAGGCAGCCATGACCATTCCGAATGATTCAATACCTCGCATCTTGGCTGGCTTGAGATTGCAGATGACAACAACCAGTCGGTTCATCATCTGCTCGATAGGAACAAACTTCACAAGCCCTGAAACGATGGTGCGAGGCTTTTCTTCTCCTACATCGATCTGCTCGACATACAAGGATTCGGCGTCCGGATGCTTCTTCACATCTACGATTCTTCCAATGCGGATGTCCATCTTGTCAACTTCATACGCATCTTCGACAACAGGCGCAGGAGCGGACTTCTCGGTCTTTTCCTTCTTTTCCTTTTTCTTTCCGTCATCAGCCTTGGCCTCGGGTACCGCGGCAGCAGGTTGAGCAGGAAGAACAGCGGGCGCAGCAGCAGCAGCTACTGCATCGACCTGTGGCTTACCCGAAGCGGGCGGAGCAGACTCCTTCTTAACATCCTTCTTTTCCTCCTTCTTCGTGTCCCTCTTATCCTCTTTTGCAGGAACGGGGGCCTTGACGGCTTGGACCATGGGCTTGATTTCGACAGGATAGTTCTTGTTGATTTGGACAAAGGGGCACACATTAGACTCCTTCACGAACGACTGCACGTAGTCAAACCAGCGAACAACGTTGCAGCACGCAAATCGATCCTCATCGTTCATGCTGTCAATCGCAGGAAACACCGCGGCAAAGACAGCGAGATCCGCGAGTGAGAGCGACGATCCAACCATCGCAATTCGCTTCGAAAGCCACGATTGCAAAAGGAAAATGTCAGCCTTTCCAAGCTTGTCCTTTGCTGCTCGGCAGAACGAAACCCACTGCCAGACCTGCCCTTCTTCGTTGGGGTTCGACCCTGCAAGCGACGATCCAAACGCAGTGACAAAATATGTCGAAATCGCATGTGATCCTGTAATGGAGACTTTTTCATTCACAACCAGAACAGGCTCACGGACATCCGCAGATTCAACAGACAGTGACTTGTCTGCATTCGGAATCTGAGAAAGCACCAGCTGAACGTACACGGACGCCGGATCGTTGCTTACTCGCAAAGTCGGCATATTGAAAGAAAGATAAAGTTTACTCAAACTGCAAACAATAGTATAGCAACAAACACGAAAAGAACTTCTGAGTTGGATCCCAGCATTCGTTTGAACAAAACAAAACCAAAACCAATGAAAGTTTCCCCTCCGATTCCGCGAAGATCGTGTGAACAGCAAGCCAGAGAAAGGCAAAAACCGAGAAGGACCACGAGATCTACAGTCGGGCGAGAGCATCGTGTGATGCTAGGCGGTTGATGCTCAGAAAAGGAAAAGGGGGATGGGGGAAGTGCGCTTGAGAAGGCAGGGAGAGGGGAAACAGACGTGTCAAAACAGAGAGAAAACACGCCACGCCAAGTTTGGAAAATGAGGCCTTTTCTCTTCCGTTCCGAAACCCACTTTCCGTCTAATCGAACTCTTTGCTCACGAAGACACACACACACACACGCACGCACGCTGGTATTTGCTTTATTTTATTATTTATTTATTTATTTGTTTGTTTGCTTGTTGTTGTTGTTGTTTTTAGGTTGGTTGTTCGTTTTCCTTTCAATTTCCCAGAGAAGAAGAACATCAAAAAGAAGAAAAAGAAAGAAAGACGTTGTTTGCTTTTTATCTCATGCTTGGACATTAGAGAGTGTGATACACCCCTTTCCCCTCCTTATCTTGCTTGTGCATCTGGGAACAATTCTATTATTATTATTTTTATTGCCATAATTATTTTCTCGTCGGTAATTCGTCTCTTCTTTTCCGCTTTTATTTCCATCTTTCTTGTTTTGTTCTGATCATCACTGATTCGTATTGCTGCTTCTCTTTCTCTCACCTTGCGTCGGTGCCGTGCTGTCTTGTGCCTATTTTTTTCTTCTCCCCCGCTTCCCTTGGTCTTTGCGTTTTTGTCGTTCCTCGCTCACTCCGAGCCAGTTGACTCACCGAGTACTTAACTCCGGCTGTCTATACATACTGCGGTGTAACCTGTCCGCATCAGCTGTGATTCTCTTCGCCTTCGTCACCTCCTCGGCCTCGTCATTCGTGTTGTGACACAAACCAGAAAGGTCCTCTCCATGCCGTTGTGCACCTTTCGAGCCCCGCTTCCAGATCGGGTGCAAAAGTATGTAGCAGTGTGTTTGTCGGATGCTGAGGCTCCTGCAAAGATCAGAGCGTGCGAGAAATTGGCGAACATTGCGCGGAAGAAGTCTCAATCGACACGGAACATTCTCGTCGAGAAAGGCGCTCTTCCCCCGCTGCTGCATATGGCGACAAAGAGCGCAGAGATTCGCGTGATGAGACCTGCGATGCGTGCTTTGCGATATCTTTCCGTGAATCCGTACATTACTCAGGAATTGGATCACATCGGAGCTGTGAGGGAGATTGGCATTGTTGCCAGGGAGCTTGACATTGGATATTCTCGATACTCCATCCAGTTCATCAAGAACATGGTACAGTTCTGCTTGAACCGCCATTTGTTTGTCCAGAACGGAGGGCTTTTTCCACTCGTAGAATACCTTAACCATCCCGATTATGAGATACAAGTTGCCAGCTTGGAGGTTTTGTCCCTCTTGTCCGACTTGGATGATGCCATCAATACGCTATTCGAACTCCAAGCGTCGCGTATGATTATTCAAATGCTGTCGTCGAACGATCGATATGCCGCTCGCTATGCGCTCATGCTTGTATATAGATTTTGCACGGTGAGAGAATTTCGGCAAAGACTTCTTCACGAAGCTGTTTTAGACCCAATTCTTGTCGTCGTGTCATCCAGTTCTTGGCAGAATGATCACCAGGCGATGGTGTTTGCTTGCAAGAGCCTGCAGTGTCTCGCGACGGATGATACTGAAATCCAGAAAACCATCATTAGCCATCCGGGTTTGTCATTTTTGCTGCGCCTCATTCATAACAGCGAAGAATATGTGCGAAACCAGGCTGCTGCTGCATTGTCTGTCCTGTGTAGTAATCTATCTTCGTGCCTGACCGTTGCTCATCAGCACGGTCTTTCCCACTGGTTGCGCCTTGCGGAGTTTGAATCCGCTCGACTGTACGCATGCAAGGTTCTCTGCGATCTTGCGGATGTCCGTCACCGTTGCTCGAATTGCGATGCCACAATTGGTGAGAGGGAACGAAGATACCACTGCCATGTTTGCGAGGACTATGACCTCTGCCAACAATGCTACGACCATTGTGTTTCGGGTGCGAAAATGCCCGGATACCATCAACCGCAGCACTTCATGTCCTGTCATGAACAGTACTTTGCGATTGACATTCTCTCGTCTCCCACCGGACTGCGGTCCTTGTACAGATCGATTACGCCGCCAGAGAAGGACGGGAGCCCGTCGGAGCAGGAAATCATGCTTCAAGAATTTTGTTCAGGTACTCTGGCAAATTGCTCTGCGCTGTCCTCGCAAACTTGCAGCGTCGTCATTCGTGAGCCGGATGCGATCCCTGCGATTCTTGAAATGATCAACTCTCGGCACGCGACTAATCGGTCCATTCTGAATGGCTGCACAATTTTGATGAATTCCTCCATACAGGAGGACCTGGCTGGTTTGCTTGTTGAGAAGAACACGGTGTTGGTTCTTCTGCGTATGTTGGAGGGAGAGTCGCATGCAGCGAGCGATATTCAGATTTTACGAACTGCTATGGAGACTGTTGCCAACTTGTTTCCACTTGTCAATAATTCTTTTGTTTCGGATCTCGATCCGCTTTCACGACTGATTTCGTTCACTCACTCCGATGACGTTCAAGTGCATGGTGCACTTGCGCGTATTTTCAAGTCATGCTGTGAACGTTGGCCGGGATCCATGTTTGATAATATGGAGTCGATGGTTACTTCACTGTGCTTCCTTTCTGAGACCCCGTCCACTTTTGTCCGGCGAGACGTAGCCCTGGCACTGCGTTGTTTTGCGAAGCATCGGTCGACGTTACTGACTCGCCTGAATGTGTTGCTAGCCACCATCATTCCGGAAAAACCGGAACGGCCGTCGCATACCCGTACGCCATCGTCCGGATTGGACAACTTTTATGCGGACCCGGCAGCTTCTCCAGAAAAGATGCCGCCGCAGACTCCGAGCTCCGCGGTGGTGTCCACGCCGAACGTTGGAAGATCACATTCTACTTCCGTCCCGAATGGCAGCAGTGGTGCAGTGAGCCCGCCCCTTAGTGCAGGTGCTCATCGCTTTCATGTTCGGCAGCGATCTCGATCGACAGCAGACAGACCTTCCGAACTAGAGCAAATTACGGCGTTTCGGACAATCACGGAGTACCCCCATATTTTTGAATCAATTGTGAACGCGTTTCATGCGATACTTCTTGCTGAGAACGACTCCACGATTGGCGATTGCTGCATCGACTCCGTTGATATGCTGTTGAATCCTGTCGCGCCCTCTTCTGGAACTCCTGTTTCTCCGGGGACCGTTGGTAGCAGCTCGTCGTCTGCCAGATCATTGCCGTTTTCTCAGTCTCCGCATTTGGCTCCATTTTCGGCGTACCAAGAAATGACGGAAATCATCGTGTGCAAGCTGCTATACATTGCCAGCAAAGTGTTCGAGGTTTGTGATTCTGCTGACTCCAGGCGGAGGATTGCGAGTTCAATTGATTCCATCACTCGTTTACCGTTGTTTCCGAACTGCTCGCTTGCAGAAAAGAGGCAGATTATATCTGTGCTTGTGTCCTTGTCCGACAACGCAGACAGCTTTGTTGTGAAGAAATCTGCCGCGACGTTGGAGAATGTTTTCTGTCATGGCCGGGTAGAGTCCAAAGAATGCACACCAGTTGTCTGGAATGCGCTTGCAAGATTGGGACAGTCTGTGGATGCAGATGTCCGGAAGAGCGCCCTCAATGTCATGCAAATGCTTGGTCGAAGCATCATCCAGGAAAACAGTGTCAAGCTTGCTGTCGAGGCCGGCCTCAGTGTCACTGCGAAATGCTCCTTTGGAGATCAGGTTCGTAACCTGCAGCTTCCAAAGGCGGCGATGTCGCTTTCCGAGGTGCGTGCTTTCTTATTTCAGGCTTTCAATATCCAGTCGATGACGGCACAGAATTTTCTGATACAATACCGTGATGCGGAAGGAGACCAAGTTACTGTTCAAGATGACAGCGAATGGAAGAACGCGATGAGCAGCATCAAAGAGGACAAAATCCGATTGTTCTTGACAGATTCGCGTTCCTCAATGGAAGGCGCAGGAATTGGATTGAAGACACCCCTCTCCCCTGCCGTACAAACCCCTAATCTTCTGGTTCCCCCGACTCCAATGTCCCCGGTCCCGTCTTCTAAAGGCAGCGGCGCGACGCCGTCTTCTTCTGGCAAGAGTAGGCACAAGAACTCCCCGTCGGATGCCGAAGGCCAGATTCCAATTTCAGCGCGGTCGCCCGCTTCGAATCCCTTCAACGGAGGTGCGACCGTTGTTGCATCTGGTGTTGTGGTTGCTAGCAGTGGGACCCCGGGTGTGGTGCCGTCGTCTGCCTCCGGGGCCGCTGGGGCACAGCGTGGTCGGCACAAGAGACACCCTTCGTCTGATGGTGGCTCTGGAGTAGCGACGCAACCCCGGGCTGAAGTGAAGAAGCATTGGAAGTACAAAAAGGGTGAATATCTCGGAGAAGGTGCTTACGGAAAGGTATTCTTGGGCCTCGATGAGAGTGGGCGGCTTCTCGCGATTAAAGAAGTTTCGATGGCGCAGAATGCGGAGGAGGCGCAGAAACTCGAACACGAAATATCTGTAATGTCGCAACTACATCATCCAAATATTGTGGAGTATCTGGGTGTCGAAAGGGACAACGAGCGTGGATGCATTTATATTTTAATGGAGTATGTACCTGGCGGCTCGATTGCATCCCTTATTCGCCGTTTCGGGCGATTTGACGAATCCGTCATCCGCATGTATCTGAAACAGATTCTTGCTGGTCTGCAGTTCTTGCACGCACGGAACGTTGTGCATCGTGACATCAAGGGTGCGAATATCCTTGTTGACAATCTTGGCGTGATTAAACTTGCAGACTTTGGCGCGTCGAAACTGTTGCATGAAATGGTTTCAAAGCCTCAACAAGGCATGCGTTCTCTTGCAGGATCTCCGTACTGGATGTCTCCTGAAATGATCAAACAGGTCGGTCACGACAAGGAAACTGACATTTGGAGTGTGGGCTGTACAGTCTACGAGATGTTTTCCGGGACGCCTCCGTGGGCGCATCTGCGTGCCAGCAACAAGTTTGCATTGTTGTTCATGATTGCTTCTGCCAAAGAGCCGCCTCCATTGCCTGCGGATGTGTCCATTTCTCCTGAGGCGCAGGCCTTCTTGAAGCTGTGCTTCCAGCGGGATCCGAAAATGCGTCCCACCGTCGATGAGTTGCTCCGGCATCCGTTCGTCAATGCAAAAGAAGACTTTGGAGAAACAATTGACTCCGAGGACGAGGACGAGCAGGAAGAAGAAGAGGCGATCACCCACGTCAGCGACGTTGAGAAACCACCACCTCCACACGTGGATGTGTATGCCCCCAATGCCGATCGTCCAATGGAGCATGATAGAATGCATCATAGCCTTGAACGCGGTGTAGATCTGCGCAAACGCGCCTCGTTCCACATTCATCAAGAGTATCTGCGAAGAATTGGCAGTAACCTCGACAGCGTGCGGAAATCCCTCGCTCTTGCGGAAGACAACATGTCTCCCGATGTTCCGGGTGTTTCGGATCTCGATCTCGGGGACATGGTTGACAAGGAGATTGTGATTGACGGGGAGCTGGCTGATCCGTTGGTGTCAGCTGCTGCGAATCGACTGACAAGGAAAAGATCGTCCACCTTTACCAGCGGATCGGAATTCCGAGCCTCGCTAAATGCCGCGTCAACTCCGGAGCAAGAGGAGACGAAGCGGCGCATGAGCGTTCTCCTCGTGGATCAAGCGTTCAGCACCCACTCTCATTCTACGCCGGCGCTGTCGATGTCGGAGCATTCGTCGTCGACGATTGCTGAGCGGCCTCCTGCCTCTCTCGCGGTTGTGGTACCGTCTAATGCGATTGAACGTGCCCATCCAAGCATGGCCCCGCAGAAATCAGTACCATTCAGTCGCAAGGCGGACTTTGGCGATGAAGATATTTTTGAAGAGCATATCGGAGAGTCGTCCGCAATGAAACTGTCCAGTTCTGCTCCGAAGGACGGGGGTGCTGGGCTTGCTGGTCGGTCTCGAGAGCCAGAAACTCCCACTTACATTCGAGTACCCGAAGAGGGGCCGTTTGGAACAACAGCGGATGGCAGTTCATCTGTCTCACGAGGCTTCTTTGCGCGAGCTCGTAGTCAGTCAAAGGGTCGAATGCAGCACATCATCAGTCGTGAAATGGAACGGCAGCGTGAGAATGAACGCGAGTGGGAGAAGTCGCATCGCAGCACGTCGACTCTTTCCTCGGGCTCTGGGAGCAGCAATGTCCCGTCGTCCACCAGATCGATTGATTCTCACGGCAATGCATTTTCCCCATCGTTTTCTACTCCAAAACCTGGTGGTTCGGTTTCTCCAAAGAACGATGCGGCGACTGCGGATGTGTTTGACGGTGTGGTGGATATTGTTATTGAAGACGAGATGCCCAGTGAGCAACCAAAGAAGCCTTCCCGTTCCACAAGCAGTTAGTCGCCGGAGTTTCTGCGTTCGGCTGCCTGTTGGTTTGAATTTGTTATTGTACCTTTAAAAAAGCCGTTGAATAATAACACGTCATTGTCATGCATACGGATGGAAGTACACATAAACAGACACACGGTCAATGCTGGCCGACACTAGCACGTTTTTGCTTCGCAGGGAACTCGTGCTTACGCACGCTCGGCCAGAATTCAGCCGGTGACACAGGCACCGCATTTTCGACACTCTTTAACGCATCATCCGTAGCCATCTATTCTATCATTCGTTCTTTTTGCAACGTTTGTTCCATAGGGCGACTGAGTATCGCGAGCGGCGGAAGCAAAGTGTCTGCATGTCCCGCGTGTAGGCCACAGATTGATCGAGATTGGGAACGGAGCGCGGAACATTTATCTGAAGAACGCCGTGGGGCGTGTTGGGGCCTATCCCCTTCCCGGCAACGGGATGCCAGATTGAATACGCATGTCTATTCGTAGTTATGCATGTTCAGTGTATGATGTAGGCGTAATGCATGCACAGTGCTTCTTTGTTCTTGGCGTGTTCAGAACAGCAATCATTTCTCCGTGCGTTGGGAGGTGACGGTCATATCTCAGAACTGCATGTCTGTGTACTCTCCGACATCCAAATCGAGTAGTTGATCGGTACCGGTCGCCAAGTTCAAAGCTGAAACGCGCTGGGAGGACAGTGAGTCAGAGGTCCGAGCTTGGTCCTTTTCAGCCTGAGCAATGTAAGAATCCCAGTCGAACTCGGGATCGTCAAAATCGTCATCCAAATCTCCGGCGACGGGCGCATGTGGTGATGCTTTCACAGTGGATGCAGAGGACTTGGGGAGGGAGCGGGGACGCTTTGCCGCAGGGCCCGCATCATCATGCGCCGCCGAAACACCCTTGATGGAAGAAGCGGCTTTCTTGCAATTCTGCATACCGCTCGGTGCGGCGGCCGGTCGAAGCTCTGTGTCGCCTTCTAACAGAGAGAAATCATCCGCATCCTCAATGTCCGCTGTATCAATACCAGCAGACAGATCTTTGGTATGCAACAGCTTGTCCGTTTTCCCAAAGAAACTCTCGATCCTATGAGAGCTGGTGTCCAGAAGTGTCCGAGATTCCACGTCCATCTTTGTGGACTCAGCATTTCCCTCCAGAGTTTTTCCAAGAACGGAGAGCTTGTTGCGAAGCAGCGTCCAAATATGGTCGTCAAACGTACCTGTTGCAATCAAATAGCGGATCAATACGGAATTCACTTGCCCAATGCGGTGCACACGATCCTCGCATTGGAAAAGAAGCCCGGGTGTCCACTGCAGCTCCGCAAACACCACATCGGAACAGGGTGTCAGCGTAAGACCCGTTCCGGCTGCTGCCATTGACAAAATTGCGAGCTGACAACCAGTTAGATCTGTTCTGAACTTCTCGGCTAGCACATGCCGCTTTTCTGCCGACGTTGAGCCGTCAATCAGAATGTAACCAACTTTTTTCTTCTTTGCCATCTGCTCCAGTTCCTCAAGGACTTTCAGATGATGGCCAAACACGATGAACCTCGTTCCAGTCTCCAATAAATCTGAAACGTATTCAAGAACTGCCTTGAGCTTTGCGTTGGCAGTGTCACGCCACAGATCCATCAGCGCTCCTTTCCTCTGATTTTCAAATCGTACTCTCTCATCCTGCCGCATCGACGATCCCCGACCCTTGATCATCTGCTCCAATTCTCGGAGCTGCTCCAGTCGCATGGAAAACTTTCTCTGGATGTCAGCAGACACCTCCAAGTCCACGCGCTGCCTTCGCTTTGCCGGCAGCTGAGAAAATACTTCTTGTTTCTGTCGCCGAATCATCACGAAGTGGGACAAGAGCAGGTGCAGTTCTTCGAGGTGAGACGATCCCGAGAAATCGAGTCCAAATTGCCCTTCCCGGCCATTGCAGTATCGAAATCCATACACTTCCTTGTTCGTGAACAGCGTCGGAAGAATCGCCTGTACCTGTGTGTACAACTCGATGGGACGAGACAAGGCAGGTGTCCCGGTAAGAAGCAGTGTTCTCTTCGCCTTCTTTAGCAGCGGCAGCAGCGCGGTCGTTCTTTGCGCTTGCAAATTCTTAATGTAGTGTGCTTCATCGGCGATGAAACACTGAAAATTCGATTCGGCCAACCGAGTCGCCATTTTCGCGGCAAGGTCATACGAAACGATGAGCACTTGGAACTCTTCGCCATGAGAAGCATACTTGTCATTCGAGGCACTCACAATGACATGGATCTCATCTTCGCTGATGAAGGATCGTGGCAGCCATTTCAGTATCTCTGCTTTCCACTGAAATCGTACCGATGAAGGCACAATCACACACATCGGCCATTCTTTTCGATAGCAATACATGAGTGCGATGGCTTGAATGGTTTTTCCAAGTCCTGGATGATCCGCAATCAACGCACGCCCATTCCTCTGCAATGCAAACAAGACACCTTCCTTCTGAAACGGCATCATGGACTGGAGCAAGGACGCCGGCAGCGCCTTCTCCAAGTATCCCATATCAAATGTCTGTTTTGCAAAGTACTGGCTGGCATTTTCGAGTGTCTTTAAACACGACGCCGGAATGTCCTCTACTTTCAGCAGGCCCTCTGCAGCGATAGGCAGTGCTTGCAGCCGGCAAACAAGCTTTTCATACTGCATCCGCGAGATGCCGTACACACACCTGCCCTTGTTTTCAAGAACTTCGCGTTCCTCGGCCGCAAAGACCTTAATTGCATTTTCAACGATCTGCGATTCTGCATACCCTGGGTCAATTCGAATCAATACTTGGTCCAGGCGCGCCATCTCCAGTCCAACTCGACACGGAATCGCACGAGTTGCTGTCTTTTGTGCGATTCCCGGTGTAACTCCTGATGGCTGCTTCTTCCACCAAGGCTGCTGCTGGTTAGGCGGACTAGGCGGGCCTCGACTTGCGTGGCTCCCCACAAGCCCTGGACCTGGCTGCGGCTGTGCTTGCGGTGGACTCTTCATCGAGGCGGCAGCACTGATAGGATGCCTTGTCTGATGTGGAACCGATGATGTCGCGGTCGCAGTCGCGGTCGTCGAGCTCGACGTCGGGGCTGCGGTCCATTCGAAAAACTTGCACCCGTTTGGAAAACGGCCGCATGCATAAAAGAACCTTCCCTGCGTCGGGCCCTCTTTCCGAACCATTTTCCGCACTGCTGGAATCCCATGCTCGCAATTCGGAAAAACATCCTCAGAATCCAGTGCTTCGCCCTCTGAACCGCGCTTCCTTGGTGACTTGCCAGACATCTGCACCCTCCCGTAAATCGTATGAACCTCTCAACCGTCAACCTTCAAAACCTCAACCTCCAAGCTCCAAGCTCTAAGCTCTAAGCTCCAAGCTCCAAATACATAACAATAATGGAGAGAATGATGAAATATGAAAAGGCTGCAACATGACGGAATTTCAAGAGAAAATACTGTATAAGGGGAATTGCCGCCCGCGCCAAAAGAGGACGCTTGAGGGTATGTCTCCTTTGGTGCCTCAAGTGTTCTTTAACGATCCTTTGGTCCATTTTGAAATGACATATGCAAATCCTGTTGAATGTTTCGTTTATTTTCATTCTTACTTCATTCATTCTTCCCTTCTTCTTTTTTCCATTGTTTTTTCATTTTTTTGGGCAAGTTTTCGCGAAACCATGGCAGGAGTTCCAAAGTCTACTTTAAAGAACATTTTCAAGCGTCATGCACCTGCGCATCGGCTTTCGCGGAATTCGGAGCTTATGATGTACCTGAATTACGTTCTCTTTATGCGAAAGCTCTCCCAGATGGCCCAAACAGAGTCTACAAAAGACGGATCCAAGATTATCAGAGGACGGCATGTCCAGGCTGCTGCCCAGCGCATCATGGACGAAATGAAGTGATGTGTAGTTGTCTGTCAACTGAAGCTAATAGTTCTGAGAAACGGATCATTTCCTTCGTTTCCCTGTTTCCCTCTTCTCAACCGTTTATGTGTTTGTGTGTGTGTGTGTTTCTTTCTTTCCTTGGCATTGTCCGTTCATTCATTTTTCTGCAGAGATAGCATCATCCAGTGGTAAAAAGAGACAGAAAATAATCGTCGTCGTACTGCTAGTCGGAATACGTTTTTGCAGTGCTTTTTACTGTATGAATGCAGGAGACGAGATAGGCGGTGTGGAGCTCAAAGTTCGCTGTTCATCAGGTCCCTTTCCCAATGAAAAATTGTTTCAAAAGAGACCCTCATAATGGCAACCAAAAGAAGAAAAACACGCATTCAAGATTATGGTTATGACACTCGTCTACGCAATCTCCTGTACACTCTCACAAAGCACATCATTATCATCATCATCATTATCAGATCAAGGACCGTGATGACGGCACGTCAGTGATATCCGTACTGGTACCGGCATGATCCAGCCCTGCAGTGCCAACAGCTCGTGGTGATGCACAAGCATCAATGGACCGCGGAGCGGAAGTGCTTTCGCAGTAGTGTTTCTTGATCGCGGCGACCACATCCCTCGAGTATGGAACGGTTCCAGCTCGGATGCCACTTGCGAGAATCGTCCCATCGAACGCTTTGACTTCAAACGCCTCTCTTGGCAACTGACAATTCACCCGCTTTACAATCTCGATTGACGGCATCTCTTCCGCAAGAAACTCTCGAACCCGCTTGAATGCCGCAATCGCTCTTGAGCCTCAGCAATACTCTGCCGATATCGTAATCTCAACTTGGTGATCCGTCATTTCGTAAGCGCTGGCCATTTTTCCTTTCTCAGTTTAACAAGCTGCGGTTGCTTTGTGTTCTTGTCGAATCGTAGAACAAACAAAAAGAAAAGAAAGAAACCAGAAACCAGAAACCAGAAACATGCACTCACAAACTTGAAATAGAAGCACACAATATTTTCCAAAAGGGTTTTGGAAGCGCGCTGCTTTTGTCGGGACATTTTTGTGACAAAAATAGCCCATTCGGGACATTTCGCGAGAAAAATCCCCCGCTGAACGCCGCCTATATTGTACGCTGAAAGCGTAACAACGCCATCGCTGAGGATGCATCATCAGTCAATGCTGCAGCCCGGACGGCGTTGCAGTATTGGGAGAGGGGGGTGGATAGGCTCCAGCACGCCACTTTGGCGTTCTAAAGATGAATGTTAAGCGCACTGTAGACACGTGAAGGGCTTGCTCCCACCGAAGTGACGGTGCATAACGCCACACAATCCGCAAGCTTTGAAAGCGTATTCTTCTGTGACGTTCGCGACCTGACCTGATCTGACTTGACAGTCTCTGAGCTCTTGTGCGTTGTGCAACAATCGCTGGAGAGACTCACAATGGGGTCTCCAACAACAGTATCTGGCGCGCGCGATCTTGCATTCGATCTGCCACATGCCCTGCAAAAAAACATCCCTGGCGTCTGCGAATTTTTGGAAGCATGAATGTGAACAATGCGCCTCATACAACGTAATAAACACAGTGATATTTGCTAGCTTTGCAAAAGATGACCATCCGAAAATGCACAATCAATTCACTCGCCATTCTGCGGTCACGGATGCATGATGCATCGACGACGCTCACTTTCGTCCCTGTGGTGCTTTTCGAACTGCGTGTTCATGTACAAAGAATTAGAAGATATCGAACTATTTGACGGGAACATCTGCATTCGCAATTCAGCTGGCCTTGGCAGAAAATGATGATGTGCTCCTCAATCACATGAACAGAACGAAAAGTGCAAAGGGAAACAGCCATGTAAACCACACGCGCTCGTTGCTCAACAACTCTGCTTTCTTTCTTTTTGCTTTTTTAATTAACGCATGAACAACTCTACAAACTCAAACACTCTGACCCTGCCACCATCACCACCATCATCATCATCATCATTACGACGATGAATATGCGGGCATGTGTCCTTAGATGATAAGCGGAGCAGCGACGTGGACGTCCTGCACCTTTGAGAGGAGGAAATCCGAGACGGTTCTCTTCTTCGCCGGGTCGATTCTCTTCACCTGCTCCAGCTCGATATCCGTTTGTCGCTCAAGTTGGATGCGATACTGATCTCTGCTGTTCAGATCCGACGCGTGCTTCTGGCGGAACTGATTCTCCATTTCCTGCTTGAACTTTTGGATCTCCGCCTCGGCCTCCGTCTTGGCTCGCTTCAAAAGCGCAATCCGTGCCTTCTTTGCCTCCGACACTACCGTATTGGCTTCTTGCTCCGCTGCCAAAAGCTTCTGCACCGACTTGTTATCCATCCCCGCTCTAACTATTCCTACTATCAGTTCAGCTATACGAGTGCTTGCTTGTCTGCTTGCTCTTTTTCTGCAGTTCAGAACAGGAAAAAAATTATAATCGTACACAAACACTCACTCACTTACAGACATACACAGACGCACACCCAGAAAAAAGAATGCACGAAATAAAACAAAAATCGACCGAAAGGCTTCGAGCATTGGCAATGAGAGTTTTTGATTGAGAAGTGAATAAGTTGTACTGCCTGTCTACAGTCCGGTGATTCTCGGAGCATAATACAAAAAAAAAGGCACCTCGTTACCCTAGGAATAGAGAATAGGGTTTCCGGAAACACCAACTGTTCCCATCCAGCCCTTTTCTCTTCTCTTTCTGCGAGCGTTGAATTTTCCCACCAATTTTTTCTAAAGCAGCAAAACATTTCTGATAACTTTCTTCTCCATTTGTTTTTTCTCCATCTTTTTCGTTCGTTTGTTACATATATATACGTATTCACATTTTTATTTTTGTTTCTTTATCGGTGAGTGCTTGTTTTGTTTTGTTTCTTCTTCATCTTCTTCTTTCGCCATCCACCGTCACCGTCGTTGCCGTCACCATCATGGATTCTACCCCGCTTCGATCGCCCAATGTACACGGAGATGATAATGTATCTCCGTCCAAGATTCGCATTCGGCAATTGTCGGACAAGCTGACTGGTCTTCAGGTTGGGCTTGAAGAAGAGCGGGTATCCCGACGAGAGGCGATCGAGATGAAAATCAAGGTTCTTGATGAGAAGCTGGCGCGTATCCAGACTGCAGAAGACAACAAATTCAAGATGCTGAAGGAACAGATTGGAAAGCTGCAGGAAGGACTTGCGACGGAAAGAATAGCACGTGAGATTCTTGATGAGCGCAAGACAAAGGAGCTCAAGCTTGTGGAATCTTCTGTGAGCTTGGATCTGAATGTGGAAAAGCAGGCTCGCAAGGACGCAGAGGCAAAGCTGCTCAAGCAAATGGACGAAAAGATTTTTAGCGTGCGATTTGAGATGGCAAAGGAGAAGAAGCTGCGAGAAGAAGTGGAGGAAAAGGCACACAAGGAGGTATCAGATGAGGTGCTTCGACTTGCAGAAAGCATCGAGATGGAGCGCCGAAGCAGGGAGGAAAAAACCGGCAAAATCACTGCAAAGTTCATGGACGACATTGCAAAAATCAGAGAATCGCTCTCGTCGGAAAGAAAGATCCGCGAGGAGGCAGAGGCTGCGCTCGCGAGAATGATCGAGGACATGTCAAACAATGTTTCCGGACAGATTCAATACGAGAGAAAGGATCGTGAGTCCACGGAAGAGACGCTGCTCAAGCTGCTCGAGGATACTTGCAACCGCGTAGAGAACGGGCTGCGCATCTAAGCCCATCCTCCTGTCTGTCCAGATTCGTACTGGTAGGTAGAGTGTTTGTATGGGAGGGTGAATTCTCTTGCTTTTGTTTCGTTGTTGTTGTTGTTTTCTGTTTGTTTTTGTTTTTGGTCCAGTTGGAATGAACTTTGCTGTTGTCTGTGTTTTGTGTATGTGTGATCGTCACCCTCATCGTTGTCATCTGCATATTGTTTGCTGTATAAAGAAGAAAAAAGACATTCGACATAGAACATGGAGCAATGCGCTAGCATGCCAACAACTTGCTACGAAAACACAAACACATACTTGGCACGTACTCAATTTTGTGTTGTGGTTGTTGTTTTTTCCCCCCTGTTTTTTAATTAATTTTTTTTTTAATTTTTAAAATCTTGTTACCTACCAGTGTGGAACATTGTTGTGCAAGTCAAAATACTCACCGGACAGTAGCATTCGACAACGTCGCGGTGCACGGACCAGCGGATGTCGTGAAGACGGCACCCTTGTAATTCGGCACACACTTGGCATCCGTGGAAAGATGCGCCAGGATCTTGTCCAGTTTCTTTGTGTTGATGTGTGGAACATCCGGTTCGCGCGGATATCCAGCGAATGAAACACGTTCACCAACCTTTGCGCCCGCAGGAACTCCAACAAGCTCGACCACTGTGTGCTCCTGATTGGAAGCAGCCAGAACCATTCCTGCAGATTCAATGCCACGCATCTTGGCGGGCTTGAGATTGCACAAGACAAGCACAAGTCGGTCCTGCATCTGTTCAATAGGAATGAACTTCACAAGCCCCGAGACAATGGTTCTGGGCTTTTCTTCACCCAAATCAATCTGCTCCACATAAAGAGACTCTGCATCCGGATGCCGCTTCACCTCCACAATCTTCCCGACACGGATTTCGAGTAAGTCAACTTCAGCTGGCTCATCGGCAGCAGACGCGGGCGCCTTCGTCGCAGGTGCGCCGATCTTCTTCTGTTCTTCCTTCTTGGCCTTATCGGCGCCGGGCTTCTGTGCGGCGGCACCAGAGGGCACACTCGCAACTTTCGGAGATGCTTCTTCCGCAGGAACCTCGTGCTTCTGGAAAAGAATATCCGGCGCGGGGCCAAACGGCTGTCCAGCAACCAACTTTCCAAAAACGAGCTTGTCGTCACCAAAGAAGTCCCTCTCTTGCAAACCAAGGGCGGTGAGGATCTTGGCGGAAGACTCGGGCATTGCCGGGTACACAAGGATCGACACCAATCGGACTCCTTCAATCACAATGTACATGACCGTGGAGCACCTTGCGGGATCTGATTTGATGAGCCTCCACGGTGCGCTGTCCGTGACGTACTTGTTGAGCTCCATCAAAACATCCCAGATGCCCTGCAGAGCCTTCTGGATGTCAACAGCATTGCGGAAATGGTGGTCAACCCAGCCCGGCAAGTCCGACAGCAATCCGATGAGCGCATTATCCACGTCATTGTATGCGCCCGGTTGCGGCACCTTCTGATCGGGAACCAGTTTTTGCGAAATGCAGCGAAGAACAAGGTTTCCAAGAGAATCTGCAAGATCCGAGTTGAGACGACGGATCATCGCCGTTTCAGAATAGTCACCATCCGACGACAAGGACGCTTCTCGCAAAAGGAAGAACCGAAGAGCATCAAGACCGAAGCGCTGCGCAACCTCCAAAGGGTCAAATACGTTTCCAAGAGACTTTGAGATCTTCTGCTTGTCCTTGGTCCACCAGCCGTGGGCAACAACCTTCTTTGGCAGCGCAATACCAGCACCCACCAGGAATGCTGGCCAGTAGATCGCATGGAACTTCAGGATGTCCTTACCGACGATGTGGTAATCTGCAGGCCAGCACCAATCTGCCTGTCCTTCTTTTCCTGGGAATCCCGAGGCGGTGAGGTAGTTTGTCAATGCATCCAGCCAAACATACACCACATGGTTGGGATCCTCCGGAACATCAATGCCCCATTTGACAGCGCTCTTGTTGCGCGACACCGAAAGGTCGTGGAGGCCCCCAGAGACAAATTGCTGAACTTCGCGAGCACGAAAAGCTGGAATTACGGAATCTGCGTTCTTCTCAATCCATTCCAACACGGGTTTTTCAAACGCCGAGAGTTTGAACATGTAGTTCTCTTCCTGTTTCCATTCGCATATCCCATTCGTCTCAATGGATCGTTTGCATGGCTTCCCGTTGTTGTCCACGGAATCACACACCTGCGATTCCGTATAGAACGCCTCGTCGGTGATGCAGTACCAACCCTCATGTTTTCCAACGTAAATTAGTCCCGCATCGCGAAGACGACGCCACATGTGAGCTACTGCCTGCTCATGATCCGCATCCGTAGTGCGGATAAAATAGTCATACTTGCAGTTCATATTGTCAAACATGTGGCGGAAACGAGAAGAAATGTCGTCACAGAATTCCTTGGGGGTAACACCACGAGCTTCGGCGGACTGGGCAACTTTTTGACCATGTTCATCCGTTCCGGTCATGAAGAACACCGGAATGTCTCGCACACGAAACCACCGTGCGAGTGCGTCAGCAATGATGGTGGTGTAGACATGGCCAATGTGCGGAAGAGCATTCACATAGTAAATCGGGGTGGTAATATAGACGCGCTTACTCGGTCTCGACGACAGACGGTACCGGACCTTCTCGGAGCCTTTGGCAGCCGCAACTTCCGCTAGAACAACCTATTGACACAACCAAACCAAAAAAAAAAAAAAAAAGAGAGAGAGAGAGAGAGAGAGAACGGCGAGGGAGGAGAGGAAAGACGGGGGGGAATTGAGGAAGACGCAAACGATTTTTCAGTAAGTAAAAACATTCTGTTTGTTTGTTTGTTTGTTTTTGTTTTTGGTTCTAGATACTTATGAAAAGAAGAGATCTCAAGTACAATTCGTGAGATGAGTGAAAAAGAATTCATACAGTCAACTGCGACGCAGAGTCGATATTGTATGCCTTCAGACCCTGGATGAACGATTTTTCCTGTCCAAGTCTGTTTGCGTACTCCACAAGTGACGGAAACGCTGAGACAAGGTCCGCCGAACCCTTCGTAGACTGTGCAAACAACACGAACAAATACGGAAACACAACGATGTCAGCCAACGACAACGAGCCGCCAAACATGTACGATGAATTGGAATTGGCGGCAAGCTTTTCTTTTAGAGATTCCAAATGCACACGAACACGATCACCACCCTCTGCGCCTTCTGACGCGACAAACACTGCAACATCACGTGAAAAGTGCGTTTCCTCCCACTCGATGACCTCTGAAATCTGTGCTGCCTCAATGGCTTCGGTGCGCAGTAATGGACGGCCCGTTGGCTTTGCTGCAATATGCCGGCAAATCGCATTGCCAAAGAGCACGGATTGTGCGCGATCCAGATCCACGACAGGAACTGCACCGGTCGGAGACCGCATCCAGAATTCCTCGTCCTTGTGTTCACGGTCTGCTCAAACAAATTGAAATTAGCAATACACCGCGGTAAGCATAATAAGCATCAAGATGAGTTAATGCATTGCATGGGGACTGTGAAACGCAGAGGGTGGAATACGAAGAACGGAAAGAAAAACTGACAAACCTTTGGGATCAACAAGAGCCAGCGTCAGAGGAACGCCAGCGGCCTTGGAAGCAATCATGCATTTCAATGCCTCGGCATTCCCGGCATTGGTAAACAGCTTCATGGCTCAAAAATACAGGACAATACGCAGCGAACAGAAGCGATGATGAATTGGCGAACAACAACAGAAAAATTTGCAACGACTACTACTTCGACTGCCACTACTACTTTGTTGAAATGAAAGGAAAAAGAAAACAGAAAGAAACACGAATTGCTATCGTGAACACACGCGAAGTGCCGATGAAAGGGAATGACAATTCATTCCGGGCTTTCTGTCAGTCCAGTCATTTCTTGAAGTGTTCATTGCAATAAGAGAATGGACGCTTCACACTTGAACGGAACCCACTCGATTCATGTTTGGTGTTGTTGTTGTTGATGATTATTTTCCCCCCTAGTTCTTTTTCATATTCCGTGTCGCACTACACATCGAGCACAAACTCACACTCCAGGTTTTTTTATTTTTTTTATTTTCTTTGTCTGATACGTATAGCATCTTCACACAATGATGAACAGTCAGCTTGCTCGCGAGATCGCAAATATGGAGATTGGAAGCCGAGGCCAGACGTGCTCGGTGCATTTGTACGGAGAAGAACAGAAGCGAACAACAGAGCCTATTGTGACGGGAACTTCTGTTCTCGGGCTTAAGTACCGTGACGGGATTCTGATTGCGTGTGATACTCTTGCTTCGTATGGGTCAATGGCCAAGTTCCGAAGTGTCCAGCGCGTTGTGCAGTCTGGACCGGACTCGGTTGTCGGTGCGTCTGGGGAATATTCGGATTTCCAGCATATCCAGGAGCTGCTTGACAATCTGGCAATGGATGATTTGTACGCCCAGGATAACAAGACGTATGGACCGAAGGAAATCTACTCGTATCTCTCCCGTGTAATGTACAATCGGCGATCCAAGATGAATCCGCTGTGGAACGCTCTTGTTGTTGGTGGGTTCCGTGGAGGAAAGCCCTTTTTGGGACAGATTGATCTTGTAGGAACGCATTTTGAAGACGAGTCTATTGCAACTGGGTACGGTGCCTACCTTGCAAGGCCGCTCATGAGGGAAGCACTCAAGAGAAAACCATCCAGCGAATTGTCGGAGGAAGAAGCGAGAAAGGTCCTCGAGGATTGCCTCAGAGTGCTGTTTTACAGAGAATGCAGAACGATCAACAAGTTCCAAATGGCGCGAGTGAATGCACATGGCGTCACCATCAGCCAGCCGTTTGCTGTCTCTACTCAGTGGGAATTCCAGTCGTTCCAGTAGTGACGAGCCGCTTTCCTTAGGACAGTCCTCCTTGGTTCCCAATTAAAAAAGCACATACAATTCATGCACACACACACACACACACACACACAAGCGTGCGTTCTTCGGTCCTCTTTTTCTTTCTCTCTCTCTCTCGCCAGAGAAATCACGCATGGAATCAGTTACCACAGCGGCTGTACGTGCACCACGACTCTCTCAGTCCGGGTTTCCAAGTCTTCCGATGCTTTTATTTAAAACACCAGGTGGAATACTTCAATTTGCAGATTCTACGTCTCCAAGCTTTTTGTTTGTGTTGGACTGCCTTTTCGCGTTCCCAAGAAAAAGAGGAAAAAAGGAAGGAAAAATTCTGACAAGCAATATCCATCGATCTGTCTGTCTGTCTGTCTGTCAATCTCCCGTTTTTTTAATTTTGAGTGTTGCTCGTTTTCTTTATTAAATTATAACAGGGGGAGAAAGAAACTTTCGAGGGATGTTTACAGTTCGCAGTTCGTCTTTGCTGAGTGCTTCGCGCCGAGCTGTGCGAATGTCTGTTTTCCCCACTCGGCGTTGGTTCTCCAACGAAACTTCAACTCCGGCCAACAATGACCAATCAAAGCCGACTCCCTCCTCCTCTTCATCATCATCGTCGTCGTCTGCAAACGGATCTGCAAACGCAAACGGAAACGGAAACGGAAACGGAAATGGTGAAGTAATGGAAGGGTTGAAAAAGCAGTTGGAAGAGGCGTCTGCAAAGCTGAAAGAATGCGAGTCAAAATACCTGTATGCACTTGCCGAGACTGAAAACGTGCGAACACGTGCGCGTCGGGACGTGGAGAATGCAAACAAGTATGGAATCTCAAAGTTTGCGCAGTCGCTGCTAGATGTTGCGGACAATCTGCAGCGTGCATTGACGGCGGTGTCCGAGTCAGATAAGAAGAGCTCGCTGTTCACTGGTGTCCAGATGACTGAAAAGGTCCTCACAAAGGCATTCGAAGTCAACGGATTGGTCAAAATGAGCGCAATGGGCGAGTCGTTCAATCCGGAAGTCCATCAAGCAATGTTTGAAATGCCCGGAGATAAGCCCGGGACGATCGCCGCTGTCCTCAGAGATGGATATGTCCTCCACGGTCGAACCATTCGCCCCGCTCAAGTCGGCGTGATCAAGGCAAAGGATTAAGTGGGTCGTTCTCGTCCGTCGGCACGAGTGCGTGTGTGTGTGTGTTTCTGTTTTCATTTCTTTATTGCTATTCGCTCTTTGACTTTTCTTTTTAATTGCTTTCATTCGGCGTGCTATGTTTGTCTGTGAGTCTTCAACCCCTAGAATACACAAAACAAAAAAACATACATCCTCTTTTCATAGTGCAACACCACGACACTGGCTCTCATCCACCGTTGAATAATAGCACGTCATTGTCATGCATACGGGGGAGTATACATGAACAGACACGGTTAACACTGGCCGACAGTAGCTCGTTTGTTTCACAGGAATTCGTGCTTGCGCGTAGCCATCCATCATTCGTTCAGCGCACTGCCAAGAGGCGAGCTTCCAAGACACGATCTCCAGTCCCCAGCACTCAGGGCAGCCAACCCCAAGCAGAAGTCTCAGGGACTGTCTCTTGCAGAACTCTTGGTATTCTGCTACGATGCCCCAGGCGCAGTCGCAGTCGCAAAACCCCACCGTCTTCCTACCGCCTCTTCCTCTCGTATCTCCAGGTGCATCAATCGCTCCTGCTGCTAGGGCCGCCAGACTCAAAATGCACCCTTCTCAGGAACAACGTGTCACGCTGAGAAAGTGGCTCACAGACTGATCGAGATTGGGAACGGAGCGCGGAGCATCTATCTGAAGAGCGCCGTGAGGCGTGTTGGGGGCCGATCCCCTTCCCGGCAGCGGGATGCAAGACTGAATATGCATGTCTATTCGTAGATATATGCATGTTCGGTGTGTAATGTAGGCGTACATGTCCGGGAAACCTACCTACTACGGCAGTTTCATTTCTGTCGCTGCTTCCCTTGGTTTTGGCCAACAATTCAACACAAACAAATGAAAGACTCTTCAAATCCTTTTGCGCTGGCTTTGTACTGCTGCGAACGAACGACTCGCGTTTTCGTTTCTCAAAAAATAAGAGCCCACAGAGAAGAAGAAGAAAAGGACGGGGAAAAAATCGGAGAGATCGAAAGACACAGCAAACATGGACGATGCGCAGTCAAGACTCCGAGAAATGGACCAGTTTTTCGAGGGTGACATCAAGCGAGAAGGCGCTTCGCTACCAGACCGACTTGTACGTCATTCTTTTCCCTTGCCCTTGAAACAAAATACAGACGCACACGCATACACTTGTGCATATTACACGATGAGAAGAACCAGAACTCTTACATTTTTGCTTACGATTCTTCTCAACTGCACGCTGGCGGTTTTGATGAGCCTTTCTTTTAATTTGGATGTGACCAAAAAAACATACCTGTGAAAACAGAGAAGGATTCTGCAGCCACGAAGAAATCAAGCGAGTGGCATTGTGAAGCGAGGTGATTCTGCGGGGTCTAACAGGACGTCAAAGACGATGCGCTCGAGGAAGTCCGGGCTGCAGGGCGAGGGTGGGTTCATGTCCGGGTCTTCGTCGTCTTCTTCTTCCGAGCAGAAACTGCACCGAGAACTCACGTTTTATACTTCGGAACACATGGTGAGTTCCCGGACAATTGTATTCTTGGATCCGCAGCGAGTCGACGCAGCATTCAAATTCGACCCAAAGTACGTTCCAAGACACGCTCACGGGACGAAACGCGAGAGAGGAAACATAAAGTACAAGGACGCAAAGGAGGCTCTCAAAGTCAACAGGGTCGTGCCTGTCCCAGCTGCGTGTCTGTACTATATGATTAATCCTACAAACACCGCATCGGCGTGCTCGCTGGCAATGAACACCGTGACGCATTTGCCGCCTATCTCTCCAACAAAACTGTCCGAAAGGACAGTGTACGTCGGCCAGGCGTCCCCAACGGCATCGACAGCATGGACAACCGAACCCGAGAAATCAAACCCGGCGAAAAGCATGTCTCCGCCGCTGCAGAGAGTCGTGGACGACAGTTCCACGGAGAAATTTATTCATATCTCTCACGGCGCGTACTTGTTCTGTGTGCTTCGCGACGGAAGGATTCCGTGCATTCCGTTCTTGGTGCCGACAGAAGAACGCGCTGCGTTTGAGAAGCTGTACGGCGTCGCGAACGTGTCGCTGTATCCAGAGGTGCAAATCCGCGCAAAGTCGTTCGTCGAAGAAGATCTGTTCCCGTGGAGATCTGGCGAAAGATACAAGAAGGAAATGGAGACAACGATCGCCAAGATCAATAGTTTGCAGAACTTGTCGCTCAAGAACTCGCTGCTGAAAGATCACAATGCAGATGGAGACTCGAGCGCCGCTAGCCCGGACGAAAAGACCCGACTGACCGCGGAGGAGGGAATCAACACCTCGCATGTGCGAAAGCCCGCACATATGCCGTCGATGGAAGAAATTTTCGAGTTGCAGAAAAATCTCAAGTTCTTTGTCTCGGAGACGTCGCTCATCGGAAGACAGATTGTGTATGTGGACCTGCAGAAGGTTAATCAGTCCTTTTTCTACGATCGAAAGTACGTCGGTCCCGGCGGCCGGGGTTCTCGTAGAAAGCGCTCTTTTCAGGCTTACCAGGATATTCGCAAGAAGGTGCGATCGTGCCAGACCGTTCCAGTGATTGCGGCGCAGCTCCTGGACGCTGACGAAGTGGATATTTCAATTGACCGCCGCACCATTGATCTCGTTGAGCTGGTGGTGCATTTTGTCGAGGGAAGCCATCTCTTCGCGGTTTTGAGAGACGCCGGATGTCCTTCTATTCCTTTGCTGGTGATGGAGGAGGAGGCCGAGGCGTTTGAAAGCGAGTTTGGCGTCACAGATCCGGCACTTTGTGAAGGCGAGCCTGCGTACTTGCTGGATCCGCCCGCGAAGCCCAGCGAGCAGACCGGAGATTCGCCGCATGTTTGGAGCCAGCCACCAGTCGAGATTCGATCGAAAGACGAAGTAGAGCATCCGTGGAGACGAGGATGGAAAAAGGAGCAATCGGCGGGGAAGAGATCAGGTCACTCGATGACAGTTTGATAAATATAAAAAAAACGGATGACACACGGATGCTGTGAAAGAAAGAGAGCGAGAAGAAACGACTCTTGCCCATTCTTCTTGGAAATTTATTTATCCCACAACGGCGCTGCAGCGACAAAAGGAATGGAACAGAAACGGCCAAACGGTCAAACGGAGTAGACAACAAAAAAAAAATGTACTGTTTAATATAATGTATCAATAAAACAGAAGAAGAAAATGGCAGGGCAATGTACAACTCGTGTGGTATTTCCTAGTTGTTATTGTTTCTTTTTGTGTGTGTTTTTCTTTTTGCGGTGGGAGGGATGGAGGCTGCTACTGCTTATCTGCAGAAGAAACCACGGACTGCCCAGTCTTCAGAGTCTGTTTGTAATACCCATTGTAATCCAGTCGTGTCGTGAGATGCGAGAGATGAGACTCGGAGGACGTGGAGTGAGAATGGGAACCGAGCGCATCGAGCAGATCCTTCAAATACAAATGAAAGTCATTTTCCATCTTTGCAATGGCGGCAGCGAATTGATCATCGTCCAACGACGCTCGGATGAATGCAGAGGACATGTCGATTCGATTAGAACGCTCGCGCGAAAAGATGTTCACCTTCTTGTCGCCCCTCGGCTTGTCATACAGTTGCTGTGTGGAAGCTGCAGTCTCGGCAAGGAGATCCTTGAAAAACGAATCCATGTTCTTCGAGAATGTAAGACATACCTTCAAAATCTTGGACAACCTGTTGATGAGGTGAATGTTGGTGAGCAGGCATGCTTTGAGGCATGTATCCAAAAAGTCATTGTGGAACTTCATGACGTCATCCACGGTCTCGGCCTCCTTCGTGACCTTCACTGCCATGTCATGCCAAGTTGGTTCGAGAACCTCAACCATCATGTAGTACTCGTAGTTGTGCAGAAAATGAAGCATCCTCTGGCGAAGATTATACACACGCGCCAACAAATGATGCACTCGGAACTCCTTCAGCCCTTGTTGTTGCGCCCATGTGTTGGACAGCAGCCGCTCGACATGCTTGCAGTTGAACAAGTGTCGAAACAGCAGCTGGTACTTTGTCATTGCTCGCCTGTTGATCACAAGTGAGAGCGGCCACCGCACTCGATAGTCGAGAGCAAATGCTTCGAGACCCGTCAAGTTCATTGGGTTTGTCGGGGCAATCTTCGCAGCCTGAACACCTGGGCGTGCGGCCAAGAAGATCTTGGTGAGCTGATGAGCAAGCGGCTCCTTGAGAAGGACGCAGACCACATCTTCCTTGTACGGGTCGACATTTGCAATCGAGGTTCGAATGGAGAGCTCCAGCAACGACTCCAACTTGGTTCTGCTGAGGTCGGCCACGGATCTGGACAGATCATCTGATGCTGAATCCATAAAGTGAACAAACCAGTCGCCCTCGTCAAGCATAAAGTAGTGCTTGACAGACTGAAGCCTAGGAAGGAGAGACTCCTGGACCATAATGAGACCCAGCAACTGCTTGGACGCCCAGTGAAATGCTTGCTCAATTTTGGACACATACTGCTGCTCGTCCGAGGTATACTCAAGAATCGATGCATGCGGGCATTTGACCTGTTTTCCACACTCACGAATGACATTCAGATACTTGCCTGTCGTGAGTATCTTGGATGCCACTGCATCAAGGAAATGGGGAAACGACGCCTCCCGAATCGCGTACCGCTCCGTCCAGTATTCGTCCGAATAATCCTCCAGCAGTGACTGCTTTGTCAGAGTTTTGTTTTCAGCTACCAAGAACTCTCCGTATGGATCCTCGATCTCGCCCTGGTATATCCATGCTTCCAGCATTCTGAAAAACGGAATTGCCGTCTTTTGCATCAAGAAGAACAGCAGTGCCTTCGCAGCCGGATCTCCGGCAACCTTGAGCGACCACTTGTGCAGCAAATTTAGCAAAACCCCGCCAACTGCCTCCGTGTCATCGATCTCAGAAACAACTGCGGACAGCACCTTCATGGTTTGGATGGCAGGCTGCACAAAGAACCACAATCTCTGCAACGTCAGCTTCTGATCTCGAAACTGCTGCTCAAGTTGCGTGCACAGCAGAGTGTAATCCGCAAGCAGTTCCTGTGTAGCAGCACTGAACGCCTGCAGAATCATGCCCTTCTCATACCCGCGCGACATCATTCGTCCAACAAACAGTCGAACATGCGCGTACTGATTGCACAGCGGAAGAATCCGGTTCACAAGATCCACGAGCGATGCGTCTCCCGAGCCGTCCATCGCCAACAGGACCGCTTCTCCCCCCTCAACCCCGTGCAAATTGGAAGCTGTCGAATGGATGAATCGGCCGTGGAAGCCCAAAAGCGCAAACAAGACATCCTCCAACACCAGAATCTCCTGAATGTGCAAAGGATACGAACTGAGTTTCGCTTGTGCGCCGTTGTTTAGTCTACTCTGAGGACCAGAAGATGCTTCAAGAAACGACCCAGTCAGATACGGACGCTCGGAAACCCAGTGTGGAACCGTAGGAAGCGAATTCACATCATCCAGGTCCGGCTGCGCAACGACAGGAACTCGAGAAGTCACTGACACAGCAGCGATCGCATCAATCACTCTTTGTGTCCCAGGAGAAAACAGATGCGCCGACATTTCAACAGCAACAACAGCAACAACAGCAACAACAAAGAAAGAAAGAAAGAGAGGGCCGAATAATTGGGAAAAAGGAAAAGATACACCTGCTTGAATAAGAAGGGGGGAAACCCCCAACAAAATTAAGTAAACCAAAAACTAAACGAAACGGACGATGCATAGGAAGGCCGGGTGGCGGGATATTGGCATATGGTACGATGTGATGGCTATTGTGCTTCAGTCTCGATGCCAGTCTTGGAGGGGGGTGTTTTTTTTACAGTCCGTAGTAAGTCGTTAAAGACCGCTCGCCGAAACGATAGGCTTTCTCTGTGTTGGCAGCAAAATAAGCAGGCTTGTTTCTCGGTACTTTAAAGATTTCATTTTTTTCCCCCTTTCTTTTTTCTTTTGTGAAGCTCAAGAGTAGCAATAGTATATTAGAAAGAATGAGCAGTTTCCGAACTCCGGTTTCTGCGAAGCGGTCTTCGTCAGCTCCACGGAGACCAGCCTCTCCTTCGTCTCCCACATCGACTCCATCAGGAGTATTCACGAAGCAGCCCGCAGTCTCATCTCCTGACCACCGGCGAGTCCACAACATGTTTGTTCATTTTCAAGTATGTTCTTGCCTCTCTCCCTGCTAAATGCATGCAAATGGATGTTTTTTTCATATTCTGTGTTTTTCGAGAATTCAGATACTTATATTGTTGCCTACGCTGTTGTTACTCCCACCACCACCACTGCTGTTGTTGGTGCTGCTGCTAATAATAATATGATGATGATGATGATGATGATGTAGAAGCAAAATTCTGGTCGACTTGATCCGAACATTCTTGTGCCACTGGAGCAAGAGTTTCTGAAGATCATGAAAGAGACTTTCGAAGAGAATCTGCGACTTCGGATGCGTGTTGCAGACGGATCTCCAAACCGAGTGAATCGTCAATTAACAGAAGACAACGAGTTTTTGCGCGAGAAGCTTAAGCAAACGGCGGATGCTGTGGAGCGCATGCGGATTACAGAGCAGACCATGTATGCAGAGATGGAAGACATGGTTCGGTCCGAGTACCAGGGTCGCATAGATTCTCTCGAAAGGGAGGTTCATATTTTGGAAGATCAGCTGGTGAACCAGTCCACCCCGATCGCGATTGGTTCCAAAAAGAAGGGACCCGCAGCCGCACCTTCCAAGTTCCCCACCGATGAAGAGCGACTTATCCAGATTCTGCGAAAAGATCGCCAGTTGCTCAAGAAGCGAGAGACAGAATTGACCGAAGCACGGCAGCGATTGGCACAGGTTGCAGCGGAACTTGAATCGCAGAAGAGTCTTGCGTCTGATGAGCTTCAGAAGCGGCTTTCCTGCGAGTCTGAATTGGCTTGGATTCGTCAGAAGCACGAGGATGATCAACGCAAGTTGGTGCAGGAAATGCGAGATGCAGAGCGAGTTCGAAGATTGGAGACTGTCGCACATGACGAAAAGGTGCAAAAACTGGAAGCATTGGTGCAACGAATGCATCGCTCTCCGCCAAAGAATCTCCCGCCATATGTGAATTCCAACAATCTCACTGCAGATTCGTCGGCACAAGTCGCAAAGCTGAAAGTCGTAATGACGCGATTGGTGCAGCAGGTCCAACGCAAGAACGAGGATATTGCAAAACTGAAAAACGCAGTCAAGTTTTTGCATTCGGAAAGTCAAAAATTAAGAGAACTTGTAGAACTTTTGGAGGACTCACAGCACGACTATCCGCCTCCTCGACAGCATGATGTCATGCAAGGTGACAAGTCGGATGCTCGGGAAGAATACCCAGAATCGTACTCGCGAGTGAACACGTCACAGAATGAGTTGGCATCGTACTCCCCCGGGTCCTCCTCCTCGCCTTCAGCATCCCAATCGTTCGTGCGTGAAGAATCCTCCATCTACACTGTGTCTGCACAGTCTCCTCCAAAGCAGCAACAGCAACAGCAACAGCAACACCGCGGCGTCTCTGCACATCTGTCATCTCCAGAAACCCATGCCACCATTCACTCTGCAACTTCCATTTCTAACAACAACAATGGCAACAACACCGGTTCTCAGACAGTCCGTTCCGCAAACTATAACGAACTGACCTCTGCGAGCCCGGCGAAATCCGCTTTATCTGATTCTTCTCGCGGAAACTCTCCAGGAAAGTCATCCGTCTACCCCGCATCCGAAGACCAGCTGCTGAATGAACTGGAGTCGTCGCTTGAAGATGAAGAAGTTCGACGGCTGCTGTTGGATGGCGGCGAGCCTCCTGCCCATTCTTTGAACACGACTCCGCCGCGATCCGCATCCAATGCATCGCTTCAAACCACATCTCACCTCACTGCTCAAACTGTCAGTTCTCCGGCAACATCGTCCCCGTATGTTCACCCTCCTCCTCCTGTTGCTTCTGGTGCCGGTGCCGGTGCCGGTGCCGGGAGGCAGAGTCAGCATGTTGCAGCGCTGGTCGAAGACCGAGACTCAGCCGCCAGTGCAGACCACCATGATGATGTGATTGCATTGTCAAACACCAACCTTGAAATCGTCGTTGTCGATGGAAAAGTAATGGTGCGGACTCCTTCTGGAAAGGTCTCTTCCATGCAGGATTACATGCATGCTTCCTCACCCGCACACAAACGCAAATCGTGACGTACGCCTGCATTGCACACTGAGTATGCATGACCATCGCTAGTCATGTCGTAATCAAATGTTGCAACCTAGGCCATGCCGCCATGGACGGGAAGAGGAGTAGGGCCCAACACGCCTTGCCGGCGTTCTTCAAATAAATGTTGTTGCGCGCGCCATTCCAATCGCGATCAATCCGGTATGCACACTGCGGACATGCAAGAACCTTGTTTCCTCCGAGCTTCGCATGGATTGCTGCAAGCTTGCGATGCATGTCTGCCGTCAGGTTGCGGATCTGCTGATGTATCTGCAATCACCCACCTCTTCGCAAGTGGGGCTTGGTTCTCATCCCGCACGACGCGAGGTTGCGGAACGGACGCTCCCCTGCGGTGTGGCAGGGGGTCACGTACATTGGCATTCCGTGGAAAAAGAAGAAGAAAAACAAAGGAGGTTGCTGCTTTTAAGAGTGTCCCAGAAAAAAAATTAGTGTCAGAACAATTTGGCTAAGCGAACAAACCCGGATTCTCCTCTTCGTTTGCTTCTTGTTGTTGTTTGTTTACGTCCGTTCATGCATGTTACTTCGTTGTCACCTTTGTGAGGAAACGCCTACATTGTACACTAACCACGGATCATCATCGCTGATCACCCATAATCAATGTTGCAACCCAACAACATGGGCGAAACGGATCGGGCATCGTGTGACGGAGCTGTCAAGATAACAAACGCATGCGCATGGCGCGTGGCAGTGTGTTTGCTTACATGCGCTGTAGATTGCTTCATCATATTGCAATAAATGGCAGCCGTCCTTCTCGATTGGGAAAAACATCGAGAATCAGGAAATTACCGTCTAGCAGGAGGGGGTTGAGGATCTCGATGATACACACACATATATATAATTATTAAATTAATGTTTTTTCGTCGTGGCGGTGGTGGCGGTTTTCCCCAAAGAAGAAGCAGGACAGAAAGAGGAAACCAGTTTGCTGTGATTTTCCCGTCCTTCGTTTGATCTGCGTGTTATTTTTATTATTACTTTTTTTACAATTCATAGTTGAATAATACAAGGGATCGGGGCTCGTGTGTGTGTCTCTGGCAAGAAGGAGAGGAATATGGCGTGTGCATCATGGGAAGATGTGCGAATCAAGTACACTCCACATGCCAACCACCATCTGGATCTGATCGAGAAGTATGCGGAAGAAGTGAATGAGTGGCATCCATTGTCGGAGGAACGGGGAATTTCCGTGTCGAAACGCAAGGTGGACGGATGGCCAGTCCACTGCGTGCGTGGTTCGTTGACGATTCAGGCACCGTTGCAGCATGTCTACGACATTGTGACGCATGCAGACACTCGGTCGGTGTGGGACGAAAACTGTGTCGAAGGTAAAACCGTGCATTCATTTTCTGGAGTTGACGTTCGAGTCGATTACATTGCAACGCGACAGGTGGCCGTTGTGTCCAGTCGAGATATGGCGTTTTGCTTTGCTTGGAGAAAACACGAGAATGGACATCCAGCATCGGGAAGGCGCAGATATGTCACGACCAGCTGGTCTGTGGAGCACGGAGACACCTTGTTTGACCCGGTACTCAGCCTCCGCAGTGGACGCGTCCGGGGGCACGTGTATCTCGGGGGTCTCATGATGGAGGAAACGGACGATGGACACACTGCGGTTTCCATGGTCGCGTGTGCAGATCCGAAAGGCTGGCTCCCACATGCCGTTGTGAATGTCGCGGCTGCAAAAGGCGTCATGTGCCTCGACTCGATTCGAACGTATGCTATGCAGACGCTCAACAAGAAGAAGCACACCTCCAGTTAAGGATACACACCGACTTGTAATGGCTGTCTTCAGCTGTTGTGGTTGTTGTCAACGAACAGCGCATCACATGCTCGTCCTTTTATTGTTACGACTCCAAAGAACACGAAAAAGAATTTTTTTTTGGTTTGCTCGTTCGTGAGGAGAAAAAAAACAGGAAATGACTGTTCTCTATAATCTCGTCTTCTCATTCTCCCGTCTATTTTAAAAAGAAAAACACATTGGAAACCAAATACAACACACACGACAGCCGACCAAACACCAAATGCATCGAAAGAAACGTTCGTGAAAGGCAGGCCTGCTCTTCTTGTGTTTCAGTGGCGCGCTTATGACGACTCGGTGTAGGAGCGCTTGAGGGGTCCCAAGAAGCGTCCCTTCTCCTCGAACGACTGGAAGCGTCCGTGACCGAACTTCGACGAGGTGTCGATGAAGCGGAGCTGGACCTTCTCGAGTGCGGTACGGGAAGTTGCCGGGGCAAGTGCCTTACGGAGGGTGATCACACGCTTGCGGGGGCCAGCGATGCATCCCTTAACCATGACGAAGTCCTCGTCGACTTGTCCGTAGTGGACAAAGCCGCCCATAGGAGTGATCGGCTTCTTGGTAAGATCGAACTCGGTCGAACCAGCGGCCTTTCCGGCCTCAGTGGCGGTGGAGGCACCAATGCGGTAGATCTTCTTGTTCATCTCGGTACGGTGGTGGTATCCGTTCTGACCAGCACGGGGAACGGTCCAGGACACACGGGCAGGGTGCCATGCTCCAATGCAAGCAACCTTACGAAGACCACGATGCGTCTTACGCGGAAGCTTCTTGGTGCCCCAGCGGTGGGTAACACCTTCGAAACCATGACCCTTGGTGACGGCAATGACGTCGACCAACTCGTTCTCGGCGAAAACAGTGGCAACCGGGACGTCCTTCTCAAACAGCTTCACGGCGAAGTCAACCTTGTCGGAGACAGATCCTCCGTTAATCTGGATCTCAACCAAGTGTGCCTTCTTCTGGCGGAGTCCAACCTTGCGGATCTGGGTGTGTGCAAGGATACGGACAACCTGGCAGTAGCGCTTGATGCGGGCAAGGTCAGACTCGATCTCGGACTTGCCTTCCCACTTGGCTGCATAGCGAGTGAACGCCTTCTTCTTGGACTGGAACCAAGACCGGTAGAAACGACGCTTCAGATCGTCAGAAAGGTGCTGTGCCCACACAGTGGTCAAGGTACGGAGACCACGAGGAGTCTCAACGTATCCAACAACTCCGACAACGATCAGAGGAGGAGTCTCGATGATGGTGACGGCCTCCACAACCTCACGCTTGTGGATCTTCGAGCCAGGCTTCTCAACCTCACGGACAATGTGGGTCATTCCGGCCTTGTAGCCGACAAAGGCAGTCAAATGGCACGGCTGCTTCTGGTCGTCCTTGGGGAACGACTTCACCTTGCCGCGGTTGCGGGCGGCGCGCTTGCGGGGAAGGAATCCCAGAGAGCCATGGCGGGGGCGTTCAAACTTACGGTGAGACATTGCCAACGAAGAGGGTGAGTTCGGAAAATCGGAACACTGGGGGAGCAAAAAGGAGAAAAGAAAAAAAAGAAGGAAAAAAAACGAAAAACGAAAAATAGAAAGGAGGCGAGTGCAACGCAAAGGGTGTGGCTAATCGAGATTTTCCTTCAGTGCATGGGCGATTTACTAGGTCTTTGTTTTTGTTATGCTTTGCAAGGGCCTCGTTCGCCCGCACGCAAAAGGAAAAAAAAAGGGACCTGATGCCTAGGGTTTAGGGTTTGCATCGCCGGACTTTCCAGGATTTTTCTTTCTCTTGCTCCTCCTAATGAAGAGTCGATTACGGCCCCGCCTCCTAGCGGGCAATTTTTGTCGGGGAATGGCCCGACCATCCCGCAAGTTCGGAGTTGAATCGCAAACCAAACAGAAACAGATAAGATTTCAATGATAATAATAAAAGAATCACAAGAATAACAAGAGTAAGAATAGGAATAGGAATAGGAATAAGAAGTTAAGAAACCGAGCCTTAAAGAGGAGGCAGCCATGAGGAACTTGGCAATCACAGACCTTCCATTTGATGCAACGTCTAGAATATTGAGGTTTCTGGACATTCAATCTCTTGGTTGGGTCACTGTGACAAGCGAGTACTTCCTTTTCCACTCATCGGCTGCGCAGCTGGAATGGGACGTCTGGAATGACGCTGTCTGGTCATGGCGACGCATCCAAAACTTTACAACGGAACACTACAGGGTTTTGAGATCCAAGCTCCCGATGAAAAAGACACCATCCTCTTCATCCGGCGGTCCAGTTACAGCAGAGTGGATGGCTGTTTTCGAGGCCCATGCGCAGCTGTTTGAATCGTTTCCGAAGTTGTCTTATGCATCGAGTCCTCGTGTGCGGCTGACGGAAGCTGGAGGAGGATCGGCAGAGTTTGTAAGATACGTGCAGGAACATGCAGAGGATATGGACTGCTACGGAAGACTCCGTCGAGCATGGGATGTCTTGGAGCCTCTGTTGGGTTCCTATTCGCGAAACCGGCTTGCAGACGCGGTTTCAGAAGATCTGCTGGGACGCTTCGAAGAGGACCTTCCACATGATTTGGTGTGCTCTTTACGCATGTGTCGAGGACAGACACGTGCGCTTCCGGAAATTCCGGGCATTGTGGTCGAGGAAGAAGCAGGCGGCAACGCATTGCTCACGCTCTTCAACCCGTTTCCGTACCAAAAGCTGCATTTGTCTCGGAGAGATTCGGTGTTCTACATGGGCGTGCTGGTTGGGAGTACTCCTGTTTTCTATGATGCGGTGTCTGGTAAAATAGGATACTCGCGGGTTCAACTCCATTTGCCGTCGTATTTGTTCTTTGTCGAACACAATGCGGCGTGTTTGGTGCGCAGAGGTGACGGCTGGGACTCGCATGTACATGGTTCGACAACGTGGTCGCTTGACGGCACTTTGCGGATCACGGTGTTCACCAGGTTCATAGGGCTTCGAGAATCGGAGTTCATGTGGACGTACAGAATCTGCATCCACCGAGCCCCCGATGCCCCTTCAACAATTCAGCTGGTGTCGCGATCGTGGACGATTCATTTTGTGGACAGGGGCAATGAGTACGTGCAAGGCCCGGGGGTCGTTGGGTTTACGCCCGTGCTTGAACCAGGTGCGTCGTTCGAATATTCCAGTTTTGTGACAGCTGCGCTGCCCAGCGTTGCGATGAGCGGATACTTTGTCTTTACCGATCTCCGGTCGCACGAGGAAGTCCGAGGAAACATTGATCCTTACTTCATGTCTATTGATGGCGAATCCGTTGTGTTTCCTCTCAAATAACCATTGGTTTTGTACAGCACACGTAAAAAACTATAAAAATACTTTGTAATAATAAAAACAAGTACTGCAAAAAGAAGAGAATACCAACCGACTGCGACATCTTGTGGATGATCTGCATCGGAAAAAATTGCAAAGCGAAGGTGTGGAAATTATCGTCATTATCTTCTTCTTGCCGAATTCGACGTGAAAAAGGAATGGCTTCGTGCGATGTATACGTGGAGCCATGGACGTTTTCGCCAGCATCTGATAACCAAAAGCTGCTGAATACGAAGATGTCGTAGTTCACAACGAAGTACATGAAGAGTACATACACTGTGGAGTTCGAAATGAATCGTGATTGGCTCGGTTCTCGAAACATAGGTTTGAAGCATTGTTCGATCATATTGATTAAGCGAAGTGCGTGGTGGCTGCCTTGGCGAAGGCGACCGGTAGTGTTAAAACACCATTGTATACTTGAGTAATAAGAAAGAAAAGGACAGACTAGGCTTTACCTCCTGTTCTCGTTGTACCCTCTTCCTTGGCCAGAAGCCTGGTGCGGTCTTCTTGACGAGCTCTGCATGCCTTCCTTCACAGTTGCTTTAAGCTTTGTAGCATCGATTGCATATCCTACGCCTTTGCCCTTCACGGGTTTTTCAGTCTCGGCACGGTTCAGCATGGGCGAATTCCGTAGAACATCTGGGACAATAACGTAGCGCACTTTCGATCCGCGTAAGAACACCTGCTCCAGATGAGACGCCCGCCCATCGCGACCAGTATATGTGACGTTGTGCAAATGAACATTCATGGAGTCTTCAGCATCCGACAGCAGTCCGCGATACACTTCACCCGTAATCAACTCCACCGTCACTACATGTCCCGTAGCCTCGTGAAGCAACTTGATAGGTACTCCAATCGCACTCATTCGACACCTGTACTCTGCCACAGAAAAAAGAAAACGAAGAAGAAAAAACAATAATAATAATAATAATAAAAACCTTTCTTCAATCTGAGGGGGGGCAAAAGAAGATAGCCTTCTGTTTCGCGTGTTTTTTTCACTCTTCCAAACTGAACAGCAAGAGAGAGAAAGAAGTGAGAAGTGAGAAGTGAGGGAACGAAACAACAAGAGAATCTGTGCAGTCTGCACGACTGGAAAAATGAAGGATGCTGCATAGTCGATAAGCGCCGACAAGAAAGAGTGGAAAATACGAGAGAGAAAATGTGCGTTTTTTCAATTATTTAATTATGAATACTGGTCACGAAGGGCATCCATGAAGCTGGAGAAAGCAGAGGTAACACGAGATGCCGTTTCTTTGACGGCATCTGCAATCTTGTCCATGTCTGGTGAGGTGTTCGCGATGCGCCATGCAAGATCCGAGACACTTTCGTCCTCACTTTCGGGTCCGTCGTCGCGATTTTGGTGCTCGGGGAACAGATCCGCCGAGGATATTGCACGGACATTCGACATGTTTGACAGTTTCGACCGAGCATCTCCTTCGTTCATCCCAACACTTGAATTTCTACTCGCAGACGACGAAGCCGACGAGGATGACGAGAATGATGAATTGGTGTTGCGGCTGAACGAATCGGAGGACACAGACCTTACCGATCGGTCATACGATGATGATGCCTGCGCAGGAGCCGCTTTTTGTAGCGGCATTGGTTTTCTTGAGGCCGGAGCAGCACCAGCAGACTTGGACGGGAGGGTCCAATTGTCGAAAAAGTCATCGTCGCCTCCTGCAGTCACCGAGATCTGAGAGTTCTTCTGATTCGATGAACCTCCGCTCTTGCCGCTGCAGTGCCGGTCATTGTAGTCAATCTCTTCTTCCTCTTCATCATCCCACGATGACACGCTGACAGGAACAGCGGCAGCAGGAACCTTTGCAATGTGTGCATTTCCGCTGGACTGCGATTGGGCAGCGCTCTTGCGATCGACCGGATGCGCGGAAACCTGGCTCTGCGTCTGCGTCTGCGTCTGCTGCTGCTGCTGCTGCTGCTGTGGTTGAGATGGAGAAGCCGCAGCAGAAAATCCGCGATTGGCCGAGTCGTTCCATTCGTTCCAGTCATCCTCGACTGGTTTTTTGGTTTCTGGCAGCAGAATCGGAGCATTCAATTCTCCGACGGGAATGATTCTGCTCGAATCCACCTTTTTTGCACCAAACCCCTTCTTCTTCAATCCAGCTCCGGCACTGGAATTCGGCGCCGAGTTCGCAGATGTAGACACCCCCTCCACTGGAGACGTGACATACACGGTCTCGATCGCGACGTCCTGAGACGGCAAAACCGAACTTGCAACAGGTTTTGCGGCAATCGGTGCACGTCGGTTCCCAGCATTCTCATTTCCCGTATTGGCATTCGAATGGCCGCTGTTGCTGTTGCTGCCACCGTTGGTGTTAATGATATTATCAGAGCCGCTCGCAATCCTGTGAGCACTCACCGACTTTGATGCAACCACGCCCCACACGTCGTCTTCCTTTTCCACGGAAACGGGAACATTCTTCAAGGACGACGACGATGCAGGCATACTCATCATTGCGTCATCCGTCAGCTGTTTCAAATGGGACTTGTACGACTTTGCCGCGCCAGAAGAGTACTTCTTGTCTTGCTTCTCAAGAGGATCGATTCCATGCTTCTTGAAGAAATCTCTAGCAGGGCCGTTTCCGCCAATTTCCATCTGCTTGAGCTGCGCAGGAGTCCATGTATCCAACACGCAAGACCTAAATCATTGTCGTTCAACAAAAACACACACACACACACACACACACACAGGAAAACATAAAAGAATCGGTTGTTAGAGACCACGAAGAAACAATGACACATATTTTCTAAAAAATCAATCTTCCCTCCCTCTCCACATCGACATCCAATCGAATTGGGAAACAACCCGTTTCAAAAGTTCGCATTGAAAGAAAGAAAGAAGAAAAAACTCGCAATAGCATACCGAACAAACGAAACATGCACACCAAGAGAGCGATGAAGACCTGCACAGTCCATGCAGATAAATGCCCCATAAGTCAATGTAGCCCACGCAGGATTCTTGGAAGGGCAGTCAAAACAAGTCTGATAATAATAATAATAATGATAAAAATGCACACAAAACATACACCGTGCGCGTGCGTGTATGCATGTACAAAAATGAGTGATGAAAAAACGTTGGATCGAGTTTGGAAAATGTGGTGTTGTCACCACCGTACGGGACAAAGAAGAAGCACATACCTTGTTATCAGACCGGATTCTGAGCTTGTTTAGAAAAACAACGTGTTCAGGAAGATCGTGCGACATGGCTCTTAACTGGCAATCGGAGCCCCACGAACTAACCGAGAGAGAAGAGCAATTCAGGAAATTACAACGGAATCAAGACAACGAAGAAAGCGTGAGTTTCTGTTCTCTCTCTCTCTCTTTCTTTCTTTCTTTCTTTCTTTCTTTTTTGTGTCTCTATTTGCGACTATGTATTCCTCCAGCAGCAAATACCCAGACTCGAGAGCAGAACCAAATCCAAAAATAATTGGTGTCGAAGAATGAATGAACGAATGAATCCAAGGGAAAAAAATCGGTCCCCAAAAGGCGGATGGGAATCTCGCATTTGATTTGTCGAAACATGTCGACTCTGAATGCGTACGTTCGACTTGCGACTGGCACTTGCGTGGGGGTGGTTTGACGCGTGGTGATGCTGCAACCAGCGTTCCCCACCATAAGCGCACAACATGCTTCGTGTGCTATTATTCATTAATTGATTTATTATTATTATTATTATTATTTTTGTTGTGCTCCCTTGTTCTTTTGTTTCTTGATAGTAGTTTTTTGTTCTTGTAACAGAAGGACAATCAAAACAGAACCAAAAAGAAGGAAAAATATCATAATGCGTGCGCCGTTTATTGGAGGAAACTGGAAATGCGTATGCTGTCTTCATGTTCTTCTTCACAGATTCATCCCATTTTGACGCCGTATATGCTAATCGCCAATGCTGTTGGTTTACTTATTTTTCTCCCTCGTTTTTCCCCCCTTTCTGTTTTGCTTTGTTTTTGTATTTTTGTGTTTTTTATGTGATGAATGCAGAACGGAACTGTGGAGAGTGTTCAAAAGCTTGCTTCTGACTTGCTTTCCAAGCTTTCGGAAATCAGTGGGAATCCAAAGAATGCAACTGTTGTTGTTGCGCCGTCCACAGTCCACATCTCTCTTGTGCAACAAGCGATTTCGCAAGCGTTGTCATCGTCTTCATTGGTTCTGCAAGTTGCAGCTCAGAATATCAACGCAGAGGGCCCCGGAGCATTTACTGGAGAAACCTCCGCCGAGATGCTGAAGGACATGAAGATCAAGTACGTCATTCTTGGACATTCGGAGCGCCGACACGTGTATCATGAATCGAATGTGTTGATTGGTGCCAAGGTGGCCAAGGCGCTTGCTACTGGACTTCACGTGATTCCTTGCGTTGGAGAGAAACTGGAAGAGAGAGAAGCCGGGAAGACGTTTGCGGTGTGCGAAGAGCAGATGAAGGAGATTGCAAAGAACGTGAAGAGCGAGGACTGGGAAAAGGTTGTGTTGGCGTATGAACCAGTCTGGGCGATTGGAACCGGAAAGACTGCATCGCCTGAACAAGCAGAGGAAGTCCACAAGATGCTTAGAGAATGGATCGCCTCCAATGTCTCAAACGACGTTGCACAGGCGGTTAGAATCATCTATGGCGGCTCTGTCACGGCAAAGAATGCTGCGGATCTCGCAAAGATGGACAACGTCGATGGGTTCCTTGTCGGCGGAGCTTCCCTCAAGGCAGACGACTTTGCGACCATTATCAAGGCAAAGCTGTAATGCACAGGAACGGTGTCCATGCGGATCTTCATTCGCGCTTGGAGATCTTTGGAATAAACTTTCGTTTTCCTTAATTGATTAAATTTGATTGCTATGTGGAGTTTATGCACTGATTTTCGCATGAAGGAACTCCGAAGTGGGTGGCCGGTTTCAGTGCTAACAGTTCCATCACTCCTCGCATTTCCCCAGCCAACCGCACTTTGCATCCTGCTACGCCTTCGTTGTCGAGAAGTTGTTACCAGCCAACAGCACCTTTTTTTTCTCCAGCAAGACGTCTTTCCAACAGGATGATGATAGTACAGCGTCTCCCTGCAGCCCGCGACCAGAAATCTCGGACTTACACACACCTACACACGCAGACGCACACACAGCAGCCATGTCGGTCCCACTTCATCCGTGGTTCCTAGGATCGTGTTGCTCCTATGCGTAGCCGCACATCTTTGCAGCGCGCGCCTTGCCGGTTTTTTTCTTCTTTTCTTGGAGGGCATTCATGAACCGTTGTCACTTATTGCGATATGATGAAGCAATCTAAAGCGCACGTAAAACAGAACCACTGCCACGCGCCATGCGCATGCGTCTGGTATCTTGGCAACTCCGTCACACGATGCCCGATTCGTTTCGCCCCCATTTTGATCATGGAATCTCTATAAACACGCTGCCGCGCTGCATTCTCGCACAGCGACGCTCATTTCATTTCTTTACTTTTATTGTCCATGCAACGCAACATCTATCTTGGGAACGTCTCTCATGCCGAGGGGCGTGTTGGGGCCTACCCCCTTCCCAATCATGCTATGCATGTTGTTGGGCTGCAACATTGATTATGGGTGATCAACGATGACTATCCGTGGTGAGTGTACAATGTAGGCGTCATAGCATCAAGCCAAGAACGAATCGAACTCGACACCTTTTTCAATTTCCATCACATTTTCAATAATCGAATTTATCTATTTATCTTCTTCTTCTTTTTCTTTTGATATCCCGTACTTATGTAGGTAAGCATACGCAACACATACCCAAACATATTATTTATTTATTGTTCCGTTCAGTCTTTTGTATATTTTGTGCTACACAGAATAGGAAAAGCCGATCGTTGATCGAGCTTCTAACATCCTCGTCGCTTCTAGAAAAGAATCTATTACTACTTTGTGCTTCGTATTTTCCGTTGTGCTCGGAGAATGCAGAATCGTCGGAAGCAGTGGACGAAAGTTCCACCGGACTCATCGTCTGATTTTTTGCCACGGCCTGCATCCACAGCTTCCGTCTCTGGGACGGTGATGAATGCACCTTCTGCACCACCGCCTTCTTCTTCTTCGTCGTCGTCGTCGTCGTCGTCATTTTCACAGCAGTTTGCACAACCAGTTGTCCTCAGCGATGCCAGCGCCAGTGGCAACAGCAGCAGCAATAGCAGTAGTACCAGCAGTGGAACTCAGAGCACGGGCGTGCCTATTCCTGGAGGATCGCCGCAACCAAGTGCTGCAACAAAAAAGAATGCCGAGTACATCGCCTTGCTTCAGGAGCGCAATCGCATCATGAAGAGGATGCAGGAAAGAGCTGAGAAGAAGGATGTGAATCAAAAGGAAAAAGGATTCAATCTTTACTGGCATGGTGCAAACAAGGACGATGTTGCAAACGCAAAGAAAGTAAGGTCGGTGTCGACTGGACGCGGCGGCACAGTGATGGTTATTCGAAAGGAAAAGAGCTGGAAGAAAGATGGCGTTGTGGCAATCCGAACGGACGACGGGTTTCTCGAAAGGATTTCAAATCGCCATCACGCAGACGGCGATTCTAGTGCCAACTCCTCTGTGATAGTGCCGGACGGAGAAGCAGGAGCAGGTGAAGACGGCATCAGGGCAGCCGATGGTCTGCAAAACACGGTAGTATCACCGTCGAATGAATATGAGGAAGATTTCGAGCAGATCGAGCAGGTCAAGTCCGATAATGAGGGCGATGAAGATCCCAGAAATAAGGACAAGAGTGCGAGAAGACCGAGTTTGCGGGAATCGCTGAGTGACGATGAATGGTCTGTTGCAAGAACAGAACGGACATTTACGATGATGGTCCCCGGTTCGCCCGCAAGATCTAGGGTTCTTCGGCGACCAGCGTCGTCGTTTGCAAGAAGTCCTGCACACAAGACGGATTCTTCGCAGCCCAGCAGTACAGGGCTGCAAAAGGATTTTCAACTCGTGCATCAGCAAGACAGAGAAGAATTTCAACCGCCGAAAACCGCCGAAAAGCAATCTCGACCATGGAGTTCTTTGTTGCGATCCGAAAGGAAACGAAGAGTCCCTGCGTTCTTGCTGGATCGCGGCGATCATTCGACACCGGAAAGGACGAAGATGCGTGAAGAAAAAGAGGATAAAACGGAAGAGAAGGTGAATATGTGGGAGAAGGACCTGTCGCCGCGCAACATGGACGATCGTGTGATAGTTTCGGAAGATGCAAATATCTGTCCGCCAGTGCTGCCGACATCTCCGGTCATTGCTGCGACGGCTCTGAAAGTAGAGCGACATATTCACGAGGAACCGTCCGCAGTAGCTTCCAGTGCCGCAGAATCTTGTCCGTTGGTAGGGGATCAATCTTCACAACCACGTGATCCAGCGGAGAGCTCCACCACCACGAAATTGTTGCCCTCCCCGATGACACCCGCAATCACTGACACTGCCGCACCGGCTGCGATTCCTGCAGAGGCTGCGAAGTCCGCTCTAGGAACAAATCTGAAAACTCTTCATTTCTCCGAGGAGCCGAAGTCCTCCGCTCCACTGACGAGTCGTCTTCCCGACAACGACCTTCGAAAATCCGTCAATTTCATCAATGCCCTAGGATCCAAGTTCAAGAATCTGAATTTGGAGCAGCGAGCCCAACTATTGGCGTATATGGAGCAGTTGTCAAGCGGTGGTGCGGCTTCGGCTGAGCACGTTGCCGAGGAGAACCGTGGAACGCATCCCACGCAATCTGGGTCCTCTCGATCTTCACAGAACGCAGATGAAGAACAGGTATCAGGCATCAAAAGATCGACAGCGCCGAAGGCCTCTGTAGAGACTACCAAAAGTTCTTCTGCTGGAACAGAGAGGGCGGAGACAAAAGCCGAGTTGTGGTTTGCTCCACCGAAGCTTGCAGACGCTGATTCTACCGATAGCGTTCCTACAATGCAAACAGTGACATCGTCTAACATGCTAGGCAAGGGACACAAGCATCCCTTCGTTGCTCACGAGGAAGGCCGACTATTCAACCCGGCAAAGGCCCAACCGGTGTTGGATCGCAAACGCTCAGCGTCCACTTTGCTCCCTGGAGGGGGTTCAGGATCTTCGTTGTCGTCCCGTTCGTCGTCTGTTTCCAGGCTTTCGAATCATCCCGATCACTCTGCAAGTGTTGTTTCTTCTGCTCCATCGATCAAGGAGACGGTTTCTGATGCTGTTCCACCTCCCCTTCCCCTTCCCCTGTCTCTTCCCGTTCACGACACTTCGACGTCGCTGATAGCGGAAGACGACGACATCCTTTCCCAATTTGTGAGACGATCCAGACAGTATTTTTCGTATTACTCAAGCACTGATGCTCTTCCAGGTCCTCCCGTAACGTCTTCTGTCAGTGCTGACTCTGATCAATCCAGCGTGGTTCTCCATGACTCAGTTTCAGAATCTGCTCGGTCAAGCATAGCGGCAACTGCAAGCATGACGTGCAAGTTTACGTCGATTCCCCTGAAGCCAAGCGGTTCCGTTTTGCGTTTCGAAATCCTGTCCACGTACGGCGACCCTCTGTACTGTAGTTTGAACGGCATTGATGCGTTTGATGCGGACGGTTTGTTTTTGGACTTGGGGAAGCTGGGGTCTCCTTCGATGATCACAGATGCGGCTGCTTTTGACGGAATGGTGTTCAGCTCGGATGTTCGACACCTGTTAATTTTGAACTGGAAGGAGCGCGCCACGATCGAATATCGGTTCAAGCGCCGGACATCCATCGGTGCTATTCGAATTTGGAATGCGGACTGGTTCAAATCCGGTTCTCCAAAGGGAGTGGAGAACCTACGAATAGCTTTGGACGATGCGGTTATTTTTGAAGGGGAAGTGTGCCAATGCGGTGGCCCAGAAACGATTTTGTTCGTCAATGACGATGTTGCGCTGCAGTGTATGGTGAAGAACGATCCGGTGGAGCAGCGGGAGATCATGGAGGAAAAGCTGGAGGCAGAGGCCGAGGTGTTGCGAATGAATGTATTTCAGCCAGCTGCAGACCGTCCGAAAACTGCATCATCTCCTTCCGTCGATACCCCTATTCTGCAACTGCAGTCGCTTCCGGAGGATTCTGCTTCGGCAGCGCTGTCGTCGTTATCCCCTACATCGTCGGCCGTCCTCGGTTCCAAGTTTGCAAGCGTTCTCTCTCCAGTTCGTCCCTCCACGTGCATTCGTCTGCAGGAGTTTCGCATGAAAATCCTGTCCTCGTGGGGGGATCCGTCCTACGTCGGTCTCACTCGACTAGTTTTTGTTGATCCAGACGGCAGCACTATCCCTGTTGCAGAATCCAGTTGCACCAGTGTTCCTGAGGATATTAATGTGTTGTATGGGGGCGAGCAGATCGATCCCCGCGTAATGAGCAACATTTGTTTTCGGGCAACTTCGCCACAGACGTGCGACGAACACAACATGTGGCTTTGTCCTTTGCATTATGAAGGTGATACACCGGAGATCACGGTTCGTTTTCCATCGGCGGTTCTCTTGTCGGAAATCCGCATTTACAATTACAACAAGAATGCGGATGATGCTAGCCGTGGGGTGTGCGGTGCTAGAGTTTTGCTCTCGGTTCCGGCGGCAGACGTGGCTTCCAGTCTTTCCACCCTTCGATCATCCCCGTCGTTCTTTCAGGTTTGCGAAATGGATTGCAAGGCACTCGGAGCCCCGTCCGGCTGCTCGGGTATTTCCGCGCACATTGTCGTCCGCAAAGCACCGGGTCTTGCAGAATTTGACTATTCGCATGTGCTTATTACGAGTCGTGAGCACTGTCTTTTGCCCTATGCAAAGTCTCTGCAATCGTCGTACAATGCAAAGTGTAAGCCAGGGGTCGTGTACGAAGTTCGCGGCCCTTGTCCATTTTACCCGATCTCTTTTCCTTCGGGCTATTCTGTGTCTCTCCTTGTGCAAGGCAACTGGGGAGATGTGTTTTATACCGGCCTGCAGAAACTCTTTCTGTACGATGCACAGGACAACTTGATTCCTGTAGACCCCGCCTGTGTGCGCATGTACATGAATGGTGTGTCTGGCAAAACGGACACCGATCCACGTACGCCAGACAAGCTGTTTACTCCCATCTGCGAACGGGACCGTCACGACCACTCCTTTTTGGTTCCATGGAATTCCCGAACTGGCCAACAAATTCCGCTTGTTCTTGTTTTCATGTTTCCCGTACCCATTCAGATTGGCCGAGTGGTGTTTGTTAACTACGCAAAGACCCCGTCCCGCGGAATGAAGGATGTCGAGATGTACGTGGACGGCAGGCTTGTTTGGAAGGGAGTGATCCCGAAGGATTCAGGCTCGGGGCCGTTAGTCGAGCGCTCCGTTTGCCTCAGCTCGGACCATGCTGTTCTCAGAAGGGAGAGAGCGCGGGAAAAGGTTCTTCGTGAAAAGGAGGGCGATTGCTGGGACGAAGAACAGCGGATTTGGCTTTGGGACTCTGGTAAGATGCTTCTGGAGGGCCCGGCCCATCATCACTTTTCCACGCCGCTCGGAGCCGAACGACCATTTACAAGCGCCCAATCCCTCGGCTGACCGTTTGGCGATTCATCGGGTTTTAGGCTCCATGTTCTTCAATTTTTCCAATGTAAGTAGAATCGTTTTGTTTATTAATGTACACTGTTCATCCGCTCGCCAAAACATGAATCATTATTGATCATCGGGCTAAGCTGTCACCGGAGACAGATCCAAGCCACGTGTCGGTTCTCGGCATCTTCGGGCATGGCCGGTTTGAGTTTATTGGGGAGATCTCTCTTTGGAGCCATGAGATGTTTTGTCTTTGTCTTTGGTGAATGGTGCTGCTTGAGGGCTCGATTACGTAAAACAACAAACAGAAAAAATAACAGAAAGAAGGAAACGTGAAGAATGAATTCTAGGCTTGACGACGGTAAGAAAGTCGTTATCTGCCTCATTTTCCCAACGAAAGCGTCAACCCGCTGTAGTGTGTCCATTTTTCCCTTAAGCCAAAACCTCTCGAGTGTGGTTTCCTTTATATGCTTCGCTTCTTTGCTGCTGCGTTTTGTGTATTTTCCATTGTTTGTCGGGTTTCCGTTTTCCATAGAGGACAGTTTGTGTTTGTGTTTTGACGGAAAACTGAGATGACGACGTACCGAAGTGAAGAGAGCATCCGAGCGATGTTCGCAGCGGTTCCTGAGTGCCGTCGAGGCTCGTGCGACGACCCGGCCGCACAGACCGAAGCCACAGAAGGCCGAATGAAGGCTGCATTTGTTGAGATGGAGCGCAGAAAGGCAATGAAGGAGGCTATTGCTGCGTGCTATGAAACACACGGCGTAAACCACCGCGAGAAGTGCGCGGATCTCGTCAGGATGTACGTTGACAGAATCTGGAAACCTGCAACAACCAACAATGCTTAGAGTAGTAATCTGTTTTCCTCCCTTTCCTCAATCGAATATTTCCCCCATGTCCTTTGCCGTCGATATGCGTGTGGGTGCGTGTGGGTGCGTGTGTTTGATTTTGTCAATTTTCACTCAATAAATCTCTCTCTCTCTCTCTCTCTCTCTCTCTCTCTCTCTCTCTCTCTCTCTGTCTCTCTCTCTCTCTCTCTCTCTCTCTCTCTCTCTCTCTCTCTCTCTCTCTCTCTCTCTCTCTGCCTCTCTCTCTCTCTGCGCTTCTCCTTCATTCTCGTTTGTGCACTCATGGCACTGTGGGCTTTGTTTTTAAAAATTCTTTTCATTAATTAAAACTTCTTCACCGTCAACAGTCTCGAGTGGGAACACGTAGCCCATTGATCGGTATCTACTGGTGTGACAACAATTATAAAAAAAGGAAAGATAAAAAGAAAAAGAAGGACGTTTGTCGAATCAATCAATTCGTTTGCCATCTATTATTCTTTTCTCTCTCTCGCTGTTTCTCTTCTCCTTTTTCTCCAATGTCTTCCTTGTTGCAGTTATTCAAATCCCTTCTATTCTCTTCATGTCATTCAGTGTCCTTCTTCAGAATCTCTCTCTCTTTTCATAACAGACATGGAGTGCGGCACAACTAGACTCGGCCGTTCCACAGTCCTCATTTCGACGAACGGCATGTTGTGCAATGTACACCCCAAGCTTGGAGGTCTTCGTCCTAGAATGCAGAGTCTGCATCTTCTGGCTCATCATTTCCATTTTCAGCATCTCCGGATCCCTGCACGTGGTTCTCTTGCGAAACATCGGAACCAGCAATCTTGTCTTTCTTGAGCTGCACCTTCAGGCGCTTGTTCGCAACTGAAAACCCAGACATCGCTGCAATGGCTGCCTGAGCGGCCGGCGCCGCGTCGTACGACACAAAGCCAAATCCTTTTGAAAGTCCAGATTGCTTGTCCACAAAGACTTTTGCAGAAAGCACGTGGCCGTAAGGTGCAAAAAGGGCGCCAATTTCTGTATCTGTAAATGCGGGAGGAATGTGATAGATGAACAAGTTCGCCCCCGGTGGTCCTTCAATCTGTGGGGTACTTGTTTGGCCTTGTCCTTGTCCTCCTTGTCCTCCTTGGCCTTGTCCTTGGCCTTGTCCTTGGCTTTGTCCTTGGCCTTGTCCTTGACCTTGTCCCTGGTTGTGCCCATGCCCATGCCCATGCCCGCGTCCGCCGTGACTGCGTCCGCCGTGCACATGTCCAGAGTGGCCATGTCCGGCAGGAGCGCCAGTTGATCCAGAAGAAACGGAACCGACCGAGCTGGAACTGTGGTGATGCGGATGTCCATGATGTCCGTGCGGGCGTCCCATTCCGTGGGCATGCGGATGCAATGGTGGCGGCATTGCCATTCCGCCCATCGATGGATACATGTAAACAGGAGGCATTCCCACACCAGCACCCATACCATCAATATTCCCACCTGGAATAGATCCATTTGCTGTTCCCCCTGCGCTGCCCATTGTCCCCATCCCCGCAACAGGACCGTTTGACGCATCTCCAGAAAGCACATTTGGTACAAAATGCGGTTGCATCGGTACCATCATTGGATGGTGCGGATGTTGCATGGGATGTTGCATGCCGTGGTGGTGGAGAGGCCGGTGCATGAACGGCGGAGTCATTGAATGTACTGCTCCATCCATAGCGACGCCTTCTGCAGTGTTTGCGGATGCACCTGGTACCGCGGGTCCGGATGCCAAAGACGCTCCACCACCTCCAGATGTTGCAGCAGAAGTAGTCGTAACAGCAGCAGCAGCAGCAGCAGTAGAAGTGGAAGAAGAAGAAGAAGACAACGACGATGCAGGGGACGAAGAAGAAGGATTGCCAGGGTAGTTAGCAGGAATCTGTGAACCTCCAGCATACGAAACCATGTGATGCATATTCATTCCCATCTGCATGTGTGTCGGTACCATCGTATGGTGTAAATGGTGCATGGTGGGATGTGGATGATGCATCAGAGGATGCCCGTGCATTCCTGGAGCCATGCCATTTGGATTGCCGATGTTTGTCATCCCGCTCGCCCCCGCTGGGGCACCAGGGCCCAAAGGCGGTGCGCCGTTTGCACTGGCATTGTTAAACGGATGGTGCGGAAGCGGGTGCGGAAGCGGAAGCGGGAGCGGATGCGATCCAAGTCCGACCATTTGGGGACCCATGCCGTGGGAGAGTGCCATTAGATGATGAGGATGGTGGACTCCCAGATGATGAGGATGGTGCATTCCGCCATGATGGGGATGGCGATGACCACCACCATGTGGATGATGGATCCCAGGGTGATGGTGACCGTGGTGAACAAAGGGGTGTCGGGCATGCGGACTTTGTATCCAGCGAACCACAAGAGTCTCGCCGCTTTCTACTTGAAGTCCATCTAGCGCGTTTGCGATATGCCGGGCATCAACTCTGGATGTGCAGCGGACATATGCAGCACCCTTTGAACGTCCATCTGCAAGCCGAATCACGGCAACTTCTCGCAGCACGGATACTCCCGCAGCGGACGCAACCATGGCCGAAACATCCGATTCGGACCACAACACCGGAATGCGCTCTATGACAAGCTTCGGCTCGAGACGCTCAAGTTCGCCATCTGCATACTTCACTTGAACAGGATGTGACGCACCAGGAAGTACACGAGAATTGTTCAGACGAGCAACAATCATGTCACCATCCGCTCGATGAACAAAGGTAACGAATGCACATCCACGAGAAACAGCAGTGCGACGGTCGCGCAGAACAGCCACTTCTGCTACTCGATTTGTCGGAGAAGAAGGTGCCGAACCAGATCCAGCCACAGACCCAGACGATCCACCTGCAGGAGACGACACATTTGTTGAAGTAGAACTGGGGTTTGAAACAGATCCATTTGCATCACCATCACTACAACGACGAAGAACACGAGAGAAAAACCAAACAAGGATCACAATGAGAAAAACAAATCCAACCAAACAACACAGGCACGCAGCAGCACAATAAGAAACAACAGCAAAAGACGCAAAACAAAACATACTTCATATTGAGAGACTCCACGACCATTTCGTATACAAATGACTCGTCTGCATCCCGAGGAAGCTGGCCAAGGAAAAGTTTGACAGAATCCGAGTCCTCAGACATGACCATTGATTCCGCAGCGTCGACGCTCATCATTTCTTTCTTTTCTTTCCTTGTGTTTCGGTCTTTATATCTTTCTGTTTCAGCTGGATGCACAGGACAAACAAGACAATTCCAAAAACAAAAAATTCCAAACGAATCAACAGAAACAGAAATAGAAACAAGAAGACTGCCGTACACTCCCCAAAAACAATACACCAACAAAGGATAGAGAGAGAGAGAGAGAGAGAGAGAGAGAGAGAGAGAGAGAGAGAGAGAGAGAGAGAGAGAGAGAGAGAGAGAGAGAGAAAGGAAGAGAAGAAGAAAAAGAAGAAAAAGAAAAAGAAAAAGAAAAAAGAAAAAGAAAAAGGAGAAAACCTAACAACAAACACGAAACGGATGAATCGACAGGCTACAAACGAGACTTGACGAAGAAGAGCAACCGAGAGTTAAGATAAGATACAGCAAATCACGACAATCAAATTTTCCAGCTGTTAAAGAAGAGGGAATGACAGGCGCGATTACGCAGAGGATGAAAGGACGAAGGAAGAAAGAAGGGAAAGACAAGAGGAGAAGAAAAGCAAAGAATCAAGGAAGCAAAGAGAGGAGAGAAAGACGACGACGACGAATAGGAAAACAAAACAAAACAAAACCAAAAAAAAACAATTAAATAATCACAATTGGTGGAAGGTCGTGATGTGGGTGCCTCGATTTGCAAAGCGAATTTCGTCAAGTTGCCAAATAGGAAGAGGGGCACTCGAGTGACAAGGGGAATCTTCAATAGGCTTGTGGAAAGAGAGAAAAAAAAAAGGTCCGAGGCGGTGACGGCGGAGTGAGCCCTGCGCGAGATTCCCTGATTCGAAGCAGGTTGATGGCGATGACATTTGACAAAGATTGGAGAGGAGACGTGTTCCGATCAGTGTCCTACGACGGGTTCAGCATAAAGATCAGCTTATTGGAGATGTTGATCCGCCTGGGCTTTATTTTGCATGTGTGACGTATTGCTTCATGTCTTTGCAGATGGATTCCCGATGTATATGACTGTCTCGCCTGCGACGCTGGGCCGCGGCGAAGCGGATCAAAGACGTCCGAACCAGATCGCACTGCATGCGCAACATTGCGGACATCGAAAAAAAAAACGGCTATTGGGCAACCCCGCCCCACCTCAATCCGCACGAGCATTTTGCAAATCCGCTGCTCTGCACTCACTCGATCACTGAGAAAAACTTAACGATACAGGAATCGCCAGTGCTGAGGTGCGAATATAAAAACCATCAAATCTTTCTTGTGAAAAACATTTAGGTCCGAACAAACTTGGCAACAAAGAAGCCGTGGCATCCATCTTGGTTTGGGTCGCAGCGGGCAACCAATTTGGACTGTTCTGGGGAAAGCGACTCGATTTCGATTCCGCGGCGATGCCAGCTCGGAAGAGCAGCGGCAAGCGACCACTCTGGGTTGTCGCAAAGGACCCGGGATACCACATCTTCGTTTTCTTGTCTATGAATCGAGCATGTGGAATACACAACGCGGTCCATCCGCGGAAACCTCATCGCTTGGCACACGACAGAGTACTGAAAGTCGGCAAGTTGTTGCAGCCTTTCCATGTTCTTCTTCGCCGAATTTGCATCTTCCCCCACGGCCTTCTCGATTCCAACACGCTGCACCATCCCACTTCCCGAACAACTCGGATCGCACAGCGCAGCCGTGGCGTTCTTCAGTACTGGATCCGATGCGAGATCATCTGCAGTCAATGCCAAGAAATCTGCCTGCCGAACTTGGACCACCATTTCTGCGCGACACCGAGCAACGTTCTGTTTGAGCGTTGCCGCTCTTCTTGGGTCCCTGTCAAACGCAACCACTGTTCCCAGATGCTTCATGAAAGATGCAAGCTGCGTGGTTTTGTTGCCTGGCGCAGCACATGCATCCAGAATCGTCTCCCCTGGCTGTGGATCCAATGCCACAACAGGCAAGCAGCTTGCCTTGTCCTGCAGCGTGATATCACCAGATTTAAGAAACCTGTGCTGCACAAGCTTCGACGCAAATGATCCTGGCACAGAAAGCAGACCTGGAACCAAATCATCAAATCCAACTGGGAATATCTCATCGACGGTGCTCAATTCACGAGCAATTTCATCCACGCGGTCCAGATCTCGCACGCGAAACCACCGCTGCTGTTCAAAGGATTTCGTCTGTTTTGCCTGCAGCGTTTCCGAGACCTTTTCCACGCGTTCTGGCCCATTCACGCCCTCGAATGCATCTTTGAAATGCTGAGACCGCTTCAGGAACGCTGCGCATTGACCGTTTCGTCGCCGGAGCCCATCTTTCGAAATCAACAATTCATGCAACAGCACATACTGAAGACCAACATCCATGGAAAACTCAGACTTTGCAGCCGCAAACACTTCTTTCAGCACCGACAGATGCGCCAGGATCGAAGAAACAAGCTTCAGCGTCGCCGGTTTGTGCTTGATCTCATCAGCATAGCACATGGATCTGGCATTTCTGTGTGGATTCCTCAGCAGTCCCGCAACAATCTTTGCAGACTGGTAGTACAACTCCATGTTTCTCTCCACCGCCCAAATACCTGGATCAATAACACTCTCTTCTCCTCTCTCTTCCTCTCATAAGCACCAAGCACCAAGCACCAAGCACCAAGCGCACCACTGGAAAAATTCCCGGTGGGATGCGTATTGTCAAACAATTAAAAATAAGAAAGAAAGGATCACCGCGAAAGAGTCTAGCATCAAATGCAGCATCAATCATTCGCGGATAATCTCTCGTTCCCCTTCAACTGGTGTTGCTCTTCTGCTGCTTGTTTTCCTTCTTTCATGCTGCACAATCAAAGCAGAAGCGTAGAAATCAAGCAACAAGAAGAAGGTATGGACCGAAAGCGACAAGTATCCGAGACAGTTCTTGAAAAGGCGCTGTTCTATTCGTCGGCGGCGAATCCGTTTGGTGCAGAGGAGTCGGATGCTGAGCAAGAGGGATCAGCGGTGCCGGAAAGCCGCGACGAGTCTGCGGCTGCATCGAGGGTATCAAAGCCTGCGTGGAACGACGAGGACGATGCAGATTTGGAAGTCGACCTTGTTTCGTCGAACAGAACGGGAAAGCTGAGGAAATCACGGCAAGAACAGAATATTTCGGGCTCAGATTTCGAGGCTCGGCTGAAGAATTTGCACGCGACACTTCATTCGTCGAAACAGTCGTCGACAAAATGGGCGTCTCTGGATGCTGCAGAGTCTGGAAATCATCCGTCAGAACTAAAAAGAGTGGTCATGCATGCGGGAAACTTGACACGAAGGGACCCCTCGGTTCTGCCGCAAAAGGTGATCTCGATTCAAAGGGGGAAGGAATGCTCCAGGATAGAGTCGACTGTCCGAGCACTCGAGTTCCATCCAACAATCGCAAATATGCTTGCGTATGGCGGGATGGATGCAAAGCTAAAAATAGTGTCGGTGGATGGAGCCAAGAATCACCTGCTTTCCGAGATTCCGCTTCCCAAGCTGCCCATCACTTGTGCCCGGTTCACGTCGGATACGCAAATTGTGATGGGGGGATACCGACCATTTTTCTACACATATGACTTGAACAAGCAGGTGCTGAACCGTGTGCTCGGTATCGTCGGAAAGAGCGAAAAGTCGTTTGACAAGTTTGTCGTTTCGCAGCATGATGACCGCATGGCGTTCGTCTCAAGCACAGGATCCATCATGATGGTCAGCAAAAAGACGCATTTCCAAACGGGGGAGTTGCGCGCATCGGGCAAGACCATGGATATGGCGTTTTCCTCAGATGGCACGCAGATGGTATCGGCGCAGTCGGACGGCCAAGTCTACATTTGGGACATGCGATCCAGTCGGTGTCTCGCACGGTTTCACGATGACGGCTGCATGAAGGCCACCTCGATTGCGCTTTCAGAAGACTCTAAACATTTGGCCGTTGGATCCAACTCGGGAGTCGTGAATCTGTACGCTCGTTCATCCGAGGATGCTTCCTCATGGGCGCTGCAAAAGTCCATTCTGAATCTCACGACGACCGTCGACGGCCTCGTCTTTCACCCGTCTTCCGAGCTCTTGATGACATACTCAAAGTCAAAGAAGGATGCCGCAAGACTCGTGCACGTATCCTCTGGATCAGTCTTTGCAAACTTTCCAGACCCACACAAGCATCCCCTCAAGCACGTTTACTCGGCAGCATTCAGCAGACAGATGGGTGGCTGGATGATGGTCGGTAACGATGCAGGCGTCGTCCAATCGTACAGATTGCAACATTACGCAAGATCATAATTAAATTAAAAAAACACGCTTTGATACACACCATCCTACACATCGCAGTGTCAGACACAACACAATGAAGCATAGTGCCGTCGCTGGTTAACACGACATTGTCATGCATACGGAAGGAAGCATCCATAAACAGACACACGGTCAATACTGGCCGACACCAGCACGTTTGTTTCACAGGCATTCGTGCTTACGCGTAGCCATCTATTCTATCATTCGTAAGTTTGGTTTTTTGGTTTCACTTTTTTAATTCAAATATGGGCATGTGTGCGCTGGGATGACGCATTCGCCTACGCCTACGCCTACGCCGCTCGATACAGGGCCTCCTAGGTCCCGCAGACCTACTAAGAGACCGCGTGTCACTACGCCTGCCGCCTCTTCCTCTCGTATCTCCAGGTGCATCAATCGCTGCAACTGAGGACACGAAAGCGCCTGCTGCTAGGGCCGTCAGACTCAAAATGCACCCTTCTCAGGAACAACGCGTCACGCCGAGAACGTGGCTCACCGATTGATCGAGATTGGGAACGGAGCGCGGAACATCTATCTGAAGAGCGCCGTGAGGCGTGTTGGGGGCCGATCCCCTTCCAGGCAACGGGATGCAAGATTGAATATGCATACCTACGAATAGATATGCATGTTCAGTGTATAATGTAGGCGTTGCCAAGGACAAATCCTGCAAGCTTTTTTCTCTGACTGCTGTAAACGAAAACCAGCGCTACGTCATCAAAAATACGTGTGTAATATTTTTTAAAAATGAAAAATGAAAAGAGGGTAAGCTGCTTCTCTTTTCAAGTTTTTCATTAATTTGTTCGTCTTTACACTACAGTAATGTTTCATTTCTTTGGAAGTTTTGTTTTTCGTTTTAATATCTAATTAACTTAATTCAAAGACCTTTGTTGAAATTTCTCGGGAATGAGCTCAGGAGATTCTCGAGCGGTGTTTGCGGATGCAAATGCAAAGTTCGTCGATGAGGACTTTTCCGGCGCATTGTCACAGTATAATTGTGCAATTTCCCTGGATTCCAAGCAGCCGGAATTCTATGTGAAACGCGCCGCCTGTAAACTGAAGTTGAGTGATGCTTCCGGTGCACTGGAGGACGCAAATGCGGCACTCAAGCTGGACTCTTCCAATGCAGGAGCATTTTTGCGAAAAGGGTATGTCTTCCGTACATAACCATCTCCTTTCTTTCTCCATCATCTTACGCTTTCGAATCTGTGATTCTTATAATGAGTTGTTTTTTCCCTTGTGCATGCACTTTTTTTTTTGTTGTTTTGAATTCTGCAGGATTGCTCTTTTTGCTCTCGAAAGGCTCTTTGAAAGCCGGTCTGCCTTTGAGAACTGCCTTCAGAAAGACGCCTCCAATGCACAGGCGTCCTCTTGGATTGCAAAGTGCAACACAGAAATCCAGAATCGCGGACTTACGGCACCGTCGAGCGCGCCTGTTGTTGTTTCGGACGAGAAGCCAAAGCCACCTCGTTGGGAGTGGTTCCAGTCCATGGACTCTGTAACAATCGATGTGTTTTTGAAGGGGATCACGAAAGACCAGGTTCGCGTCGATGCAACTCCTTCTTCCGTGGACATCACGATCCAGCTCTCTGCTTCGTCAGAATTCACAATTTCCAAAGACCTTTTCGCCGAAATCGACCCAAGTAACATCAGGGTAAAGGTGATGGGCGTGAAGGTCGAGATTACGCTACCGAAGAAAGTTCAGGACGATTGGGATGGCTTGGAAGCAACGTCTGAGCTTGCAAATGTCAAGAAGCCGTCGGAAGTCGTTCCTGCTGCTCCTGCTGCTTCATCGTCTAGCACGGCAGAACCAACAACGGGCGCAAGACCTGCGTATCCGACGTCATCAAAGAAGAAAGTCGACTGGGATTCCGTGGAAAAGGAAGTCGAAAACGAGTCCAAGGACGAAAAACTCGAGGGAGATGCAGCGTTGATGAAACTCTTCCGGGATATTTATTCCAAAGGTGATCCAGAGACAAAGAAAGCAATGATGAAGTCCTACCAGGAATCCGGCGGCACTGTCTTGTCCACCAACTGGAAGGACGTTGGTTCTCGCCAGGTTGTTCCTGAGCCACCAAAGGGAATGCAGCCACACAAGTGGAACGAATAGAACCGGAAAGATGGCAAGAAGCCGAGAAGAAGCTGTACCAATGGGGAAACGGAGAAAAGAACCACCCCGCCACAAAAATGAATAAAATAAACATAAACATAAACACAGTGAAAGGAGAAAAGGAAATCGCTTAAATAATAATAATCAATATAATTAATTAGAAAAGGATTCATTAACCTTGGATACGGTGAAAATATGACTTACTATTTTATTTGCTTGTTATGCAATTCCGGAGATGGAGCCTTCAGTGTACGCAATCGAAGCCGCATCATCTTCGTCTCTTACAGATCCTTCCACGTAGTCATCTTCCTCAGCCATAATGTCCTCCAAATTGAAATCCTCAAATCCAAGGACATCGACAGCAAGATCTCTGACGTTCAGCTGATTCGGGAGCGTCTCGACAGCAGCTCTCTCACCAAGCAGTGCCTTCAGAGACTGATTCAGCTCGTCAATCGACATGCCCTCGCCACGGTTCTTAAGAACGTCGATTAGCATGGGACGTGCAAGCGGTTGATCTGGTCGCAAAGCGCCAGCAGCGACACGGAAAGCCTTCGAAATCTGCTGAGCACTGATTCCCTGCAGAGGTCGATGATTCAAAAAAAGAACAAATGCGGTGTCAAAGTCCGCCCACCCAGGCCGCCGTTGGTCCGGATCGCGCTCAAGTTCGCTCAACATATCCTCGATGTCTCTTTCAGACGGAAAGAAGCCAACTGCACGGAAAACGTTCGGAACCTGGTCATAGGGAATGTATCCCACGATCTTACGAGGAGAGGTCGTGGCTTCGCCCTGCACACGAATTTGAGCATAGTAAAAGTAGTCCGTGAAGTCCTTGAATAGGGTTGATTCTCGGCCGCCCTCCACCAGAGAAAGATACGGCTCAATTTTCGATTCCGAAGTTCCGCGGTTCTCTTCTTCTTGTTCTTCCAGCGATTGAACTTGCACTTGGAATTGGAAAACTGATCCATCTTGAGCGCCAGCAGAAAACAGATACTGTCCGTCTGCCGACCCTGAAAAATCTGCAATGCCAGACGGGTGAGCAATCACACCCATCGTCTTGAAAGGATTACCGTCAAGAGGCAACATGCACAATCCTATCACAGACGCGTCGCAGGCATACGCGAGATAGCGTTCTTCACGCTTTCCATGCACGCCAACCGTGGCCAGCCTGCCAATCGCAGCACCCGCAATCGTCGGAGCTCTTGCGGTTTTTTCCATCGCCATGTCTGATCCATTGTACACACGGAATTTGCCCTGGTCCGTTGCAAAAATGATCTTGTCACGAACGCTGTCATACAGCATAGAAGTGGGAATCAGAGACTGCTCCAACATTTGCGCGGTGTGCAACTTAATGCCATCCCTCATCGTTGAGCCATCAACGTCATACTCAACAAGTCGTCTGTCACGACCCACAGAAATTAAGTGGTGATCGCGAGCGAACACAAGACCCGAAATCGCAGCTTTGTGAGTTTTGTATCTCCCAATGTATGTCCATTCAATGGGCTTTGTTGGAATCTCATCTCGATTGCCCCACCGGTAGATTCCGACACAGTGCTCGGCATCAGCTGTCGCAAACACCAATCCATCCGTCGCAAACACAATCTTGTCAATCCTCGATTTTGAAAAATGGAAGGACGCCTTGTCCTCCAACGTATTTGCATCAAGAACCTTCACTGCACCTGAGGCGAATCCGAGAGCAAGATACTTTCCATCTGCTTGATCATATGCAATGGACGTGATGTGCGTGTTTGTAAAGATTGAAACGAGCAAGAGTTTGCGGAGACCGTAATTCCACAGTTGAAGAGCACCCGAAGCGGACCCAATGGCCAGAACAGGAAGTTCGGGGTGTGTTGCCAAGCAGGTGACGGAAGCTTCATGTCCCTGCAGAATCAAAGTTCCGCGTCGCTTCTCCGGATCAACTTCCTCAAATAACGCAGCCTCGACATCTATGACCAGCGCCTGGGACGTACACACAATGAAATCCGGCGCATGGAATTCCATGTGGAAAACATCGTCAGGATTCAGATCCGGCTCCGTGTCCTGGAAAGCGTTGAACGACAGCGACTGGATTGCGCCTGCATTCAGATCCTCGAACCACGCCATAATGTGAAAGTCAAAGTCGTAGAACCGAACATAGCCATCCGACGCACCGGTCACAATATATCGCCCAATAACCTCGACGCAATCTACGCACGCATTATGCACACGAACCACCTTGATGGCCTTCCGTTCCATCCGGTCCCACAGCACCAGATCTCCATCGGATGTCGCAGTGACTGCTCTATCCGTTCCAGGCACATACGCAGACTTTGTGAATCGGCCGACAGTCTGCTTAAACTCTCGAGTGGCTGCAGGCGGCGAATAAAAGGACAGCTCATTCGACCGATCGTCAACCGACCAGAAGATTACTCGTTTGCTTCCATTTGTGATCAGCAGCGAGGAGTCAGAAGGATGGAACCGGAGCCATGACTGCTTATCTCGGGTAGGAATTCTGCATGAATGCGCAAGCGGGAAATCCACGTCCGCAGTCCATTCCCAAAGCGACAGTTCCTGTGGAGCATGGGCCGTTGTTGCTGCAGAGAGGGTTGCGATGACCATCGCATCATGTGAAATATCAACGGCAACGACGCCGCGGTCCTTTCCATGTGGATTCTCAATCATTCGAACTGCTGCGCCCGTCTTGGAATCCCACACAATAACCATTGAATCTGCTCCAGAGTCCACAGACACAAGATAGCGACGATCCAGCGAAGATGCAATACACGAAATGGCATTCTTGTGGCCTCGCAAAAGAAGCTGATGTCCAGACACATAGTCGAAAATCACGCCAGTGTGTCCTGATGCATAGAAGATGCAGCGGCGATTCCCATCACAGAGATTGATAACGGGAACTGGTAGGTTCCGATTGAACCCATACGCATAAGACAGCTTCAAAGCATCTGACATTTCTCAACAGCGTCTCTCTCTCTCTCTCTCTCTCTCTCTCTCTCTCTCTCTCTCTCTCTCTCTCTCTCTCTCTCTCTCTCTCTTTCTTCTTCTCTTTCTTCTCTTTCTGTCTGTCTGTCTTTTCTGCTTTCTTATTTGCTGTTGTCAATCAGCGACAATTTGGACGGGCGGCAAAATTGTCGGAAATGTCAAAACAGCGGTCTCTGTACACGAATATTGGAGAAATCTCAGTATGTTTTTTCTTCTTTCTTTTAAAGAGGAGTAAGGGGGAATTCTTTTCTTTAATACACAAAGAAGAAGAAATGCGTAAAACCTTCTTTTTTCTTTTGATGGTCGTGCTTTTTGAGGAAACGGACGTTCACCCACTCATCGATGAAAACGCTGAGAAAACGGCCGTTCAGATAAAAAGACGTGGAAAAAAACTAGCATCAAGCCGGTTGGCAAAGCTGCCAGCATCAAGGGGTCTGGTGCACAAAACAAAAAGCATCAAAAGAAAGCACAATAAGTCGCTCTTCCGAGCCCTTTCTACAGCATTTTCCGTCTAAAGGGACGCTCCCTCTGGGTTTTTCGTCCTATTTTTTTCGCGTATCAGGATTTTTTTTGAAAAAAGAATTAGAAGAATGTTTTATTAATTTTTTAATATTTACGTTTACATTCTCCTTTATACCTTTGTTCTTCTTTATATTTTTTGTCCCCCTTCTTTATTTCAATTAAGAAGATATTGTTTATTTCACAATGTTCATTCTTCATGAAACTGCATCGGGATATGCACTGTTTATGCATACGGACGACGCATCGACGGACACATCGGATCTGTCGCGTTTCTCAAAGACTGTGAAGCTGGTTTCGTTTGCTCCGTTCCAGTCTGCGGCGCATGCGCTTGAGAACATCAATGCTGTTTCGGATGCAGCGTGCCATGCGTATCTTTCTACTTTCCTGAACCAGAATGTGGCAAAGAAGGGTGTTGTTGCGGTTTTGGATCCCAAGCTTGGAAACGCAATCCAGGAGGCATGCCCGAATATCAAAGTTACTGCAAGCGAGACGGCGCAGGAAATCATCCGTGGTGTTCGCAGCTATCTTACGCGATTCCTGACGGGAGTAGAGGATGCAGATATTGTCAAGGCTCAACTAGGTCTTGCACACTCGTATTCCCGTTCCAAGGTGAAGTTCAATGTGCACAGATCCGATAACATGATTATCCAGGCGATTGCTCTTTTGGACCAACTTGACAAGGATGTCAACACATTTGCAATGCGTGTTCGTGAATGGTATGGATGGCACTTCCCCGAGCTTGTGAAGATTGTGAACGATAACTACATGTATGCACGTCTTGCGTTGCTGATTGGAAACAAGTCATCCGTCAGCGACAAGGATCTGGCTGGAATCACCGAGGTTGTCCACGACGAAGCAATGGCCAAGGATGTTCTTGCAGCGGCCAAAATGTCGATGGGCACAGATCTTTCCGAAATTGACATGGCGAACATTTCGCATTTTGCTCAGCGAGTAATCAACCTGGCGGAGTACAGACTGAAGTTGTCGGATTATCTGCACGAAAAGATGCAAGTCGTAGCCCCCAACTTGCAGGGCGTCGTTGGAGATGTTGTTGGAGCGCGGCTCATCTCTCATGCTGGATCCCTGACCAACTTAGCCAAGGCCCCTGCTTCCACAATCCAGATTCTCGGTGCAGAAAAGGCTCTTTTCCGAGCACTCAAGACAAAAGGCAAGACACCCAAATACGGAATTCTGTTCCATACTTCCTTTATTGGAAAGGCGAAGCCGAGAGACAAGGGCAGAATCTCGAGATATGTTGCGAACAAGTGCGCAGTTGCGTCTCGTATCGACTGTTTCTCTGATGTGCCAGTTAATGTCTTTGGAGAGACTCTTCGAACACAAGTCGAGGACCGACTTCGGTTCTACGAAACTGGCGAGGCACCAAAGAAGAACGTGGACGTGATGCATGCCGCTCAGGTCAAGGCAAACGAGATTATTGCCAAGGATGCCAAGGAGAAGAAAGCCGAAAAGCGATCCGCAGAAAAGATGGTGGTTGATCATGGCTCCGACGACCGTGTTGCTGAACCCGAGAAGAAGAAGAGCAAGAAGGAGAAGGAGGAGAAGAAGGAAGAGAAGTCCAAAGACAAGGAAGAGAAGAAGGAGAAGTCCAAGGACAAGGAGGAGAAGAAGGAGAAGTCCAAGGACAAGGAGGAGAAGAAGGAAAAGTCCAAGGACAAGGAGGAGAAGAAGGAAAAGTCCAAGGACAAGGAGGAGAAGAAGTCAAAGAAGGAGAAATAAATGAATGAAAAGGTTTTAAGAAAACAGCAGGCTACGTCTCTGTCACACACGGTTACGCAAATCTCCCATTCTTCACGAGCAATGTTTTCAACATAAAATTATTACCAGAAACCGAACAAAGCTTCTCGAGCCAGAGCTTGTCGACAGCAGCGGAAAGACACCACCAAGCACGGCAGCTCCACGCAATATCAGTCAAAGAGCGTCTTCAAAACAAACGAATATAAGGTACGCGTATCATTCCACCCACCGTGCTGACTGTAAAAACAGTCCTTTTAAAGGTCATATCATCTGCTTGAGGCGCAGCCTGCGAAACAAGTGTTCGGAGCATGGTTTGGGTTGAGGATAGTACCGAGTTTTCCAAAAATCCAAAACGGGATTCGCTTTCGGCAGGTTTCCGAGTCTCGCAGAGTTTCCTAGCGTATTCTACTTGTCAGGCATTTTCACCGCAAAGCTGCGAGTTTGTGGCGTGACGTTGTGCGTTCGTGAAGATTCCCCGTGCTTTCCTTTCACCACCCCGGGATATTCGAGTGCACTGGAGGAAAACCTCGTTGTTCATCATTACATTCGTCAACAAATATAATCGCTGTGCACCCCACCCCTCCTACCCACATCACAGAACACACATATAACTGAAGAAGAAAAGAAAATGCTGAAAAAGTTCAAAGATGAGCCGTCGCTCATTGGACGTCTTCATTGCTCGCTTGGTTGTCGAAAAGGATGCAAGCATGAATCGCATGCGCATACGATAGGCGAAGTTGCAGTCAAGGGGCTCAATTCCAACCTTGTGTGCGACGAAATTGTAGCTACTCAGCGGCCGTCTGAGCGACTGATCAAGGAATTCAAAATCACAGAGCAGTTCAACCATCTCGGAATCTCTGCAATCATCAATTTGCAACAACCTGGCGAGCATCCGTTTTGTGGAGATGGCATCTTGCTTGAATCTGGCTTTTCCTACCGGCCAGAATCATTCATGGACAAAGGGATCCACTATTACAACTTTCCGTGGCACGATATGGGTGTGCCGAACCTGTCTCTTGTTGTGCAGATCGTGCAGTGCATCCGTGGAGTGACCCAAAAGGGGAAAAAAGTAGCAATTCACTGCCATGCAGGTCTGGGACGAACAGGTCTTGTCATCGCGTGCTATTTGGTCTACGCGAAGAACATGGATCCACAAGAAGCTATCTTGTCCGTGAGAAGGGACCGACCAAAGGCGTTGCAGACGAGAGGCCAGGTTCGTTTCGTCTACTTGTTTGCGGCACATCTGCGGAGGCTGCGAAGAGTGTTTGTGGTGACGCTTCCAGAGCTGGTGCTTTCGAAGCCAGGGGTTGTTGCAATGTTGCAAAGGCCACGGCTTTTGGAACTCACCGAGAACCAAGCCGTGTATGTTCCTGGCTCAGAATGGAGAAGTCTCCTATGGACTCCGAAACCCATTCATGAAGTTGTGACTATGTTGTGCTATCTGGTAGAAAGTTATCCTCTACGATTTGCTGCTGATGACGCGCTGCAAGAATTCTGCGATGAGATCTCACTGTTCCGCGTCGACACCCTTGCCGAAATATTCAAGGAAAACATCAACGATGATGATTGGTCTCGTTTTTATGATGATTCTGCCATGCATCCTCGAATTCTGGGGCGGCTTTTCGCTGATTTCTTCTTGCAGCTGGAGTCTCCCGTTCTGGAACAAAAGGAAATGGTTCGCGCATTTCAGGATTTGCGAGCCTCTGATTTTTCGTCTGCAAAGGAAGAAGAGAGCGATAGATCGGAGGTCTTTGAAGATGCCCTGCAGATTTTGTTTCCTCGTCAGGTCCGTCATATGATACGTTGCATATCGCGGTTATGTTGCTTTCAGCATCTGTCGATAGGAGTCATCAGCATGTTTGCCGGTAATATTGCAAACCTGTTTCTGCGCCAGGGGCCATCGCACTTGCAGTTCCAAACTCATCTTTCCATGCTCCTGGATTCGTCTCGGAAGATGCGCTCTGGCCCGTCTGAAAGTGAGTTGAAAGAAAGAGTCGTGTCGGGCGTCGTTGAAGAGAATAAGCAGACCCGCGGACCTGAGTTCGGAGGTCGGGAAATCCGTTCAAGTGCATCGGGCTCGTTTTCGGATCTTGATAGCATCGCCAGTGCTGCAGCAAATCTCGATGGTGTTGCCCCAATGCTTTCACGGCATGGTTTGCAACATCCCGACCGGAACGTAGCGTTGTACGCCACAGTTCGTCGCCGGTCTCAAGACAGAAAGCGCGTTTCCGTCTCTGAAGCGTCATTCCCGAGAATACCTGCCTCTCATTCAGAGCCTTTTATCCCAGTCGTAATGCAGAGTCCTGAAGCCCGTTCCTTCTCCGAGCATTCTGGAAAAGACGATTCTGATGTTCGAGCTGCCTCCTGTGTTTGCACGGATCTTTCGGAATTTTTGACTGAGTATTTTTGGGAGCGCCGAGTGTCGTATGTCAGGCAAAATGTGCATTCCACTGGAACTCCTGCCATCGGAATGGATGTCCCAGTGTTCCTGCCCGAGCAATCACCACTGCCTGACATCACCTCCTCACCATCCTCTGCCGCAGCCTTTGCGAGCCAAGTTACTGGTACAGGTGTTTTGCCGTTTGTCGATTCTGCAGAGTCCTTCATGGATGGGACTCGTTTGGAAATGGAGAGTGTTCAATATAAGAACATGCAGCAAGAGTCGCCCGACGTGTTTGATGTCGTGTCGCCCAATCCCCCTTCTGTGCCTCAAGACAAGTCACAGGCGATGTGGATCGCGGATGAATCTGTTTTGCCTGCTGCTTCCCCTGCTGCTCCTGGTATTTCTGCTTCGTCTTCTACTACTACTACTACTACTACTACTTGCTCGCCTTCGTCTCTGATGGGCGCAGCGAGGTCTCCGGCAGCTGTGGACGATTCTGAATCCGCGGTGCACCGATCCTTCCATCTCGACATCCAGTCCATCTCTCAAATGTTCTCAGATGCTGATGTCAGCCCGCAACCGCGCACCAAACTGCAGCAAGAAGATCCTCTCGAGCCTCTATCACATGAACTTCTAGCACTGATGCGCTCACCGTCTGCACGCGCAACTGCTGAGGGCGAAGGAGATGCGTTTGCACAAATGATCATGCTGCGCAACGCACAAGTTCCCGAGGACATTGAGAGAAAAGAGCAGTTTGAACGCGAACGTCCTGGCTCGGCCTCTGCACAGATTCGGGGCCACCAGCAGGAAGAGCGGGAAAAGGCAGCGCTTCGTACTTCCTCCGATTTCAAGCACACAGATGTTGGAATTTGCATTTGGGATGCAGACGTTGGAGACGAGACAGAGGAAATTCTGCAGGAAGATCCGTCCGATTCTCTGCTCGACAATGACAGTGCCTGGAGTCCATCCTCGCACGCTGCAGATGCCCCTGGCCTTCAGGACCCACCTGCTTCTCCTCATCCTCCAGTGATATCAACTGCCACTGCTTCAGGAGACGCCCTGATGCATCAGTAAAAATCATGCATACATCCATAATGTCTGGTTCACATTTTACCCATAAACTCTCGCCATAAACACACGTGCGATGGAACACTACAGAATCCCCAGAGGCCCGCGACCGTACGGACTTTCCGCTCCTGAGAACTGCCCTCAAAAAGCACTCCTTTTTGCTCCGATTGTTACCTTTGCTTTCTTGTTTTTTCTTTTTCTTTAAAATTTTTTTAATTCGAGGTTTTTTCGCTCTTTGTGCTACGGAAGTCGAATGGCGTCACTGAACCAGTCCTTTGCACCGTCTTCGTCAATCGTCGGTGCCACTCGTGGCTTCCGAGGAAACAATACTGTGTTGGTTTCTGTTGAAAAGGATGGGTTTCATGTTGTCGACGTATGTTTTTTATTCCTTGCCTTTTCCTTTTCGCTCTTTTCTTCTTTCGCTCTTTTATTATTATCATTATGATGATGATTTGTTTCTTGTTTTTTGTGGGGGGGTTTTTTTTGGTATTTTTCATGTTCGTCTTATGTTTTGTTTTCTGTTATTGTTCTGGAATAGTCGTTTCAATTCGTGCCGGTGCTGTCATGGACCATTCGCCCGTCCACAGAAATTACGTGTGCTGCAGTTCATGTTCCTCGCGCACATCGAATTGCGGCTGTCATTTCGTCTTCGGTGGTCGTTTCATGGGCAGAGGACGACACTCGTGTCATTGACAAGGTTGAAAAGTGCGATCTCTCTTCTCGCGTTCTTGCGATTGTTCCCATACCAGAATCGCCGTGCATTGCTTGTCTTTTGGCACCGAAGCCCAAGGATTCGAAATCATTTTTGAAGGTTGCGATTGTCGACGTAAGCGTTTCGCAGACAGGAGTCGTTGGGGTGGTTCGAATTGTGGAGCTCCCTACGCTGCCGTACAAGGAGTTCTTCAGCGGAGAGCTTCGTCTTGTTGAAATGCTCGATACCTCCACGCTTCTGATTGCGACAGAGTTGCATATCATTACGGTGAGCCTCAAAGAAGATTCTGTCGGTGCTGTTGTCTGCCAAGGGACTCAACTTCTTGGAAGTGATTCTGGTGTTAAAAGGGACAAAGGTGCCGAATCGAAAGCATCCGACGTTGCTCCACAGGCCGCGGCTGCGGATTCGACAAGAAAACGAAAGACCGCGAAGGACAAGAAGCAAAAAGTCGAAGCACCTGCTGCGGTGTCCATCTTGTCCGTTGCGTGGAATCCTTCTAGCAAGTGCCTTTCCGTATTGTATTCAAATCATCGCTGGATTGTGTTGCATTTGTCGTCGTCTGCCTATGAACTGTTTGAGAACGGAGGAGAGTCCATCACACGTATTCTCGAAGCAAAACTGTATTCTCCCAGCGTAACTGGCATTGGCGGCCGTGGGGTGGACAAGGTTGTTTCCGTGTGGACTAGCCCGCACTTTGTGGCATTTGTCACGCCTCGTCATGCTTCTCTCTGGGATGTGTCTTACGGAGTGCTTCACGATTCGCTCAAGTGGGCCAGAGCTGACATGTCTGGACTCTTGAATGCGTTCCTTGTTACTCCCGTCAACCAAGGGGATGGGGCGTCGGTGCCTTTTGTGCTGCACGTCTCCACAAGGGCGTTTCGAAAAATGGAACTGTCCATCCCGGGGGCGGTGACGCTTGCCAGTGTTCTCGGAAAGGGCTTGGATGCACTGGAAGTTTCCCCGGCCGTCGTTGCTTCCTCGAAGTCGGAGGCTGAGCTCCTGGTCATTCTTTCAAAGAAGAGTACCCACTCAGATCCGCGTGTGCTACATGACATCATCACGGTCTCGCTGGATCGCAGATATGGCAAAATTATTGAGTATCTCATCAAGCACCGCTTGATTTCGATGCGCACGTCTCCCCGCCTTTTAGACTACCTTCTATCATTGGACTCCGCTCGAGGCCGCAAGCTGGCCACGGGGTTTCACGTCTCTCGACGCTATCTTTCCAGAGCATCGGGAACTGATACAGACGGAGATGATGAAGACGATGCAGATTTCGGAGCGAGCCAGTATTTGACTCGTTTCAACTTGCTGAACTTGTATGCCAGATTCATTGGAGACATGACAGAAGCGCAGCTTGTGCAATGTGTCCGAAGAACCATTCAGTCGCTCTTGCAATGCACGTCGGAAACCGTCGAGGCAAGATTCAAGACACTAGATGTGCTCCTCACGAAATGCAAGTTTTCTGTGGATGTCCTGGCCACTGCTCACGACGGTGCATGTTTGTTAACTGCAGACGAGGTGCGCATTGTTTTTGCAAGAATTTTGAAGCAGCTGCACAAGTACCTCGGTGCAGACAAGGAAAATTCGGGTGGCGATGCAGATGAATCACAGCCACCGACCCCGATCAGGACCCTGGATGGAAAGGTTCTCGGTGGCACACCGCGACGCTCCACGCAGGTAATGGATGATCAGGCCGTTGCACAATATGCGGATTGGTGTTGCGTTCTAATGGATACGCATTCTACCGTCATTACACTTCGCTCTGACATGCGGCAGGCGGCACGTGCTCTCCGAGTATTGACAACCAATTACGTTAACTTTTGCCAACAAGTCGAGCCGCTCATGGGTGCGATTTTGCACATCCAATCCACGATTCCGCCAACATCCTCCGAGTCGTCGGCATCGCCGTCTGATCCGCATCGCAGACGAGATGCGGTTGTTGAACCACGAATCGACAAGTACGCGGTGGAAGTTCTGCAGTTCTAGATCGAAAAGCTGCATCCCACGCTTGGATTTGTACATTTTTATTTTCATTTTTTTTTTTTCTTAAAAAAAAAAAAAAAAGAGAAGAGAAGAAGCCAATAAACAACTGTTAGGGAGCCGAGGCGTGTATCAAGAATCACCAATAAGCCTCTTACGCATCACAGAATGTTTGCGAAGAAATGAATCGTCTCACCATGTCGAATGCTTTTGATGGTTGGTCGTGTGGAACAAGATGTCCCGAGTCGAGCACAACAAGCTGCGACAGATTGCGAGCATTGCGGAAATATCCAGCAATCGATCCGTCAACTTTCCAATAGCACTTCTTCTGCTGATTGAAGTCGTCATGGCCAGGCCACTGCAGAGACCGCAGACCATACTCTGTTCCTGCAACACCGCAGTTTCCATCATAGTTTCCATTATAGAACAGCATGCGGGTCTCTGCGAGGATCCCCGGAAGCAAAAACGACGCATCTTTCATCTCGTCGTTCTGCAAATTGGGCAGTGGAGAACACACCTGCCAATTGATCGATCCGCGGACCCCAAACGATTTTTGAATCGCAGGGTCATTCAGGAACTGCGTAACTGCGTTGAACAAGCTGCTGTCTGTGAATTGGCTAAGATTGTCTTCATCAATGCCTCCCGAGACGTTGACTGCATAGTTCAAGACATTGTCACAAACCGTGTACGCCTCCACCCACTGCTCATTCCTGACCAGCAACTCGCACTTCGCAATCATGTCTTCCATGACCTGCATCTCTACAAAGTCTGCTAGTCCCAGCATCAAGAACTGCTGCGCATAAACTCGGGTCTGCAACACCGGGAACGTCCATCCGTTTCCGATCATTGCGCCTGCAAAGTCGATGGGATACGTAGACGATTCATTCACGATCTTTGATCCAAAATACGGAATCCACTTGCCTCCGTACGACTCTCCGGCAATGAACGTTGATCGCTGGCGCATGTCCGGATACAAGAGATGGAACGATTTGAGCGCAGAAAACAAGTCCTCCGCAACCGTAAAATCGTCATTTGGAACATCATTTGGATGGACCGCAACTGAGAATCCCGTGCCAATCGGCTGGTCCAAGAGCACCAGATTCGCCAGATGAATCCACGCATACGGATTATCAACAAGCGAGACGTTTCTGGTTTTCGCATCCGTAACGAGAATCCCAACAAGCCCTTCGACAAATGCTGCGAGACCCGACGAGCAAAACGGTCCACCTTGCATCCAATAAATCACGGGGGCCCGTGGATCCGGATGACGCACAAAGTAGTAGAAAATCTCAGAAGCCGTACGTTCTGTTTTCAAGTATCCCGTCTCAACATCGACCGACCCAAGTCTCGATCGAAACGGACCGGATCCCGTCGACCTCATTCCAAGCACACCGCACACACACAACAGCCATAGCATGCAACACAATCCCGCAAACCTCGACCGCATGATCTTGAAGCCCTGGATGCCGAATGCCAAGGTGAACCACAAGATTAAAGAAAGTGAAGAATGGAAGGGGGGGAAAAAATGGAGGAAAAAACATCATCATCATCGTCCAACTCATCTAGAACCTGCTAAACTAAGTTAGTACTATGTTGTGCCCATGTGTAAGTACGCACGTTGATCCGGACGTTTCTGAAGTCCTTTTTCCTCCGTTCTTCACGCAATCCGCACACCGCGCAACTGCCTACTCGAGCGATTCCGGAAGTGCCGTTCCGCGTTCCAGGTTGGTCCGAATCGGCTCTGCAACATGTCCATACGCACGATCGAGCCTTCCAACGAACTTTTGGTTCGCGGGACCGCCGTAGATTTTATTCGCAGCCGCTCTCGCATCTTCCTTGCGCGGGCGTGAAAGCGTGCGTTTCTTTTCGTCCATCGACCTCTGTACTTCCGCAAGTTTCGCCCCTGCTCCCTTGTCCACCCCTTTATCCACATTCACATCCGCATTCACGAACTGGCCCACGCGACGCTCATACGAAGTATACGCAGCATCTGTGGACCGAACCAGTCCTCCCTCCATCTGCAGGCTTGCTCGCTTCTTCTTCTTCCCAGCAAACCGGCTTGCTTCCGCCAATGTGCTGTCCATGTACACTCCTTCCCGCTCCCTCCCCTCGTTCTCAATGTGATCTCGACTGCGTTTATGCGTCCCATTGCTCATCTGCCTCTGGTCCGCTCCAGCGGCGTAAGAAGAACTATTACCGGCGCGCTGTCTCAGTAACGACTCGTTGTCGCTGCGAGTCTTTGCAATTCTTCGTCGAAGGTCATCAAGCTTTTGCGACATTCTTCCCTTACACACACACTCTCTCTCTCTCTCTCTTTCTCTCTCTCTCTCTCTCTCTGTCTGTCTGTCTGTCTGTCTGTCTGTCTGTCTGTGCGTATCGTGTCTCGTGTCATATGACGATGATTTCTTCTATTTCCGGAGCAAGGCATGGCACAGATTCAAGTGATGCTTGAGAGCACTTGCAATAGCGGCACTCCTACAGCGGGTCACGCTTGAGG